>SJXQ01012831.1:3614-17039 GCA_006408695.1 Aepyceros melampus
GCCTTTTGGACTCTGTGGGAGAGGGAGAGGGTGGGATGATTTGGCAGAGTGGCAGTGTAACATGTATGATATCATAAGTGAAACGAATCGCCGGTCTAGGTTTGATGCAGGATGCAGGATGCTTGGGACTGATGCACGGGGATAATCCAGAGAGAAGGTATGGGGTGGGAGTGGGGAGGTGGGGGTCGGGATTGGGAGTTCATGTACACTCGTGGCTGAATCATGTCAATGTATAGCAAAATGAATACAGTATTGTAAAGCAAAACAAACTAAAAAATAAAAATTAATTAAAAAAAATAAATAAACCAAAAAAAAAAAAAAGAGAGAGAGAGAGAAGTTGATTTTCCCATCCGCACACACGCAAACCAAAGCTACCTTGGAATGGAAGTCAGAAAACTACCACTTTGTTCCCGAAGAAGTGGCTTTCATTTATCCGTACACTAAATTGTTTCCATTTCTCAGAGCTAAAATAGACTGTGATGCGGCCACGGTTACTCTTCCACAGCACAAGTCAGGGGAACTGCCCACCTCCCTTTCTGAGACGTTTACCCTCAGTGGTCCCCCGATGAGCAGGGCTGAGACCAGGCAGCTGCTCCCAGGCCCTCTGCCGTCCGGTGTCCGTTGTCCTTCCGACACCCCCTCCTGCTGCTTCCCTTGAAATTCCCGGAACGGGGGTCAGCTCCCCTATCTGTCCTGCTTTTTCCTCCACTTCTGCACAGTTACTGTCCCCTCAGCTCCGGGTGGATCCTCTTCCTTTTCTCCGTGTCTCTTGCTTGCCTGCCAGCCTCTTCTGATTGATCCAGCTTGGGCTGGCCATAATCCATCCCCGTTCTGAACTCCCATTCTATTGGCAGCACCTCTCTTGTGGATTTCTAGCATGTTCTGTTTTGTATTGTAGTTATTTAGGGTGCATCTGATAGCTACTCTGTCTCTCCCAATCCTCAAGTGAGGCTAGTTTTTCCCACATGAATGCCTTTTGCATTCACTGTTCTTTCAGTCAGAAACACTCACACACATATATATGGTGGTGGTGGTGGTTTAGTCACTAAGTTGCGTCTGACTCTTGCGACCCCAAGGATTGTAGTCCACCAGGCTCCTCTGTCCGTGGGATTTCCCAGGCAAGAATACTGGAATAGGTTCCCAATTCCTTCTCCAAGGGATCTTCCTGACCCAGGGATCGAACCGGTGTCTCCTGCAATCCAGGCAGTCTCCTGCATTGCAAGCGAATTCTCTATTGCTGAGCCACAGGGGAAGCCTGTACCATACATATATATATATATATATATATATATATATACACACACACACTAGTTTCGTTTCAGGTATGCAATATAGTGACTCAGTATTTTACATTTCCACTGCATATATTATGAAACAATCACCACAATAAATCCAGTTACAATTTGTCACCATATTAAGTTGTTACAATATTGCCTATTATATTTCCTATGTGTACATTACATCCCAGTGGCTTATGTATTTTACAGCTGGAAATGTGTACCTCTTAATCCCCTTCACTGATCCATATCCCCAGCCTGTACCTTCTGGCAACCACCAGTTTGTTCTCTGTATCCATGAATCTGTTTCTGTTTTGTTATGTTACTTCATTTGTTTTAGATTCCACATATGAATGAGATCATGCAGTGTTTGTCTTTGTCTGATTTATTTCACTTAGCCTAATACCCTCAGGGTTCATCCATGTTGTTGTAAATGGCAGAATTTCATTCTTTTCTATGGCCGAGTAACATTTCATTGACTATATGTAGCACATCTTTATCCATTCATCTGCTGATGGACGCTTAGGTTGCTGCCGTATCTTGGCTGTTGTAAATAATGTTGCAATGAACATAGGGGTGCATATATCTTTTTGAATTAGTGTTTTTGTTTTCTTTGGGTAAATTCCACTTCTGGGTTTTATCAGAAATGCTTTTCCTAGAACTTCACCTTCCTAACCCTTAGAATACAAGCTGCGTGATGGCAGGAGCCCCTTTGTTGGTTCACACTACATCCCCAGTGCCTGGGACAGAGTAGGTGCTTTGTTGATTCAATAAATGAAAAGAATCTGATGGTTCCGATTTTTCTTGTATCTCTGGCTTAGGCTTGTAACTGACTGTAAATTTTGTCATTCTTCAATTATTCACTATGATTTTTGCATGAGCTGAAGTTTCTTCTGATTATTGTTATTTTCCCTATATCTGGATCCATGGGAAATATCAATTGGATTTCCCAATTGGAAATATAAGATAGAAATAAGATAGGTAAAGAGAGGAATTTGCATCTATAATTTTTTCATCTACTTCATTGATTTAGGAGTCAAAATAATTCTTTTAGCATTTTAAAACCAGAATCTTAAAGAAATTAATGCATTTGATAGAGGTGCTAAATATGTAAGCTTTTATCTTTTTATCATCTGATATTTTACATTTATCAAAAAGTGTAACAAACTATAAAACTCAAAGACCTAGGAGGTTACATTAAAGTGTAGTCATTGGATTCAGGGATTAATCAAACTTTCTAGTGAATTAAGTTTTTACCATAGCTGTCACAGTGATAACTTTTAACCAGAGGAAGAAAAATTTTTTAATGTATTCAATCCCTTTAATGCTCTCTGATTTTCTCGAACTGTAATGGTAAGTCACTGAAAGAGCTAGTTATGAAACCAAGTCGTTATCCTTGCTGAGAAATAATGTCATAACGTCAGCCAATTTCTTCAAAGGGGAGACTGAGTCGATGAAGGATTAAAAATGCCTTTAAACTTTTCATCCTCTGATACATTCTTAGTTCTACGGCAGTAAATGCACTACTGTGCATGTATTCTTACATTGCATTTGAATAAAGAGCCAGAGCTCAGCCCCTTGTGGACACATAATAAATATTTGACTGGAATAGCATTGTTAATCACCATAGAGGAGCCTGGTGGGCAACAATCCTACAGGGTCACAAAGAGTCGGATATGACTGCATGACTTTCTCTTCACTTCACTTCAGACCGTGTATTGATTTCTCCCTATCTTTGTTATCTCTACCTAAATTCTTCTGGCTTCCCATTTTCCTCTTTTATCACTGGGATGCAAAACAGAACACAAAGAGGATTTTCAAACATCCTTCTGATAGAGAAATGGAATGAGGGAAAGTATGTCCAAAGAGACCAAAGCAGACTTGAAAATAAGGGACTCTTCCAGACCTGCTGTGTTTTTGGTGGGAGTAGCAGGTCTTTTCACCACGCTGTCTCCCAGCTTCTGCAAAATGTCAAAGACAGCACCAGATGATCTTGTTGAGACTGTGTACTTAGGTAGGTACATTGGTGAGACTGATTACAAAGCCTCTAGGTTCTCAGAGAATACGAATGGTACTTGATTTGGACAAGCACAAAGGCCTGCTCATGATAACTTCAATCCTCAAGAACCATCCATCATTCTCCTTGACATGAGAAAAATACATATTGATGTTAATTTAAAATTTTCTAATGCATTTAATAGAGAAGAAAAATTCTAACTTTGAAAAATATGCTTTTATGTATACATAAGTGGCTGTGTGTGGTCAGTCACATCTGTCTCTCTGTGACCCCATGGACTATAGCCCGCCAGGCTTCTCTAGCCATGGGATTTTCCAGGTAAGAATACTGGAGTGGTTCCTACTCCATTTCTTACTCCAGGGATTTTCCCAAGGCAGGGATTGAACCCCTGTCTTTTGCGTCTGCTGCCTTGGCAGGTGGATTCTTTACCACTGCACTACCTGGGAAGCCCTTACATGCATAGAAACTCACCCAACTATTAACAGAGGTGGTCTCTGGATGGTAAGACTGCAGGTGGGGAGATTACAGTTGAATTTTCTTTTCTATTTTTTTTTTCTGTTTTCCAAAATTTCCAAAATGTTCCAAAATTTCTTATATCGCTTTCAGTCAAGAGTTATTTTGCCAAGCGCTGTAGAGTTGCTCATTGACGGCCCTGTGCCAAGAGTCCCCTCCTTCTGAGCCAAGTTCTAATGGTGCCGCTTTGCCCCAGTCCAGGATCTGTGTGCAGCGGACGACCATGGCTGTGAGCAGCTCTGCGTGAACCTGCTGGGCTCCTTCGTCTGCCAGTGCTACAGTGGCTACACCCTGGCCGCGGACGGAAAACGGTGTGAGCGTGAGTGTCCCGTCCAGCCTTGCCTGATGGGAAACACCAGGAGGGAAGAGAGAGGGAAGGCCACGTAGCCAGTTGCTCTCCTTTGAGTTTCAACCAAGTGCTCCCAGTTCTCCATCCTAGTTGTTAGTCACCATTTGAATTTTAAAGACTTCGTTTGTGGCTGAGCTTAGCATTTTCCCAGTCTGGGTCCTCAGCAAAAAGCATATTTATGATAATCTATGTTAATAGATTAATCCATTACTGCTTCCCTTGGCAAGGACTGGACGGATTTGCATTCAGTTTGGAGCGAGTGTCTGGGCTGGTCTGCCTTCAGTAGAGCTCAGGTGTTATAGGCGAGGTCAGGTGGTGATGGGTGACATTGCTGAGTGGCACCTCAAAAAGGTGGGCAGCCTCCTTCTAAGCGTGGATCTGCAGTTCAGAGACGGTCCCAGGGACCGCCAGCTGGGAGGACAGTTGTGAGTATTAGTAGTGTTAGTTGCTCAGTCGTGTCCAACTCTTTTCGATCCCACGGACTGCAGCGCACCAGGCTCCTCTGTCCATGGGATTCTCCAGCAAGAACACTCTTGTGGATTGCCATGCCTTTCTCCAGAGGATCTTCCTGACCCAGGGATCGAACCCGGGTCTCCTGCATTGCAGGCAGATTCTTTACCATTTGAGCTACAGGGAGACCAGAAAACAAACAGCAGCCTCCAACACTGACCCCAGCTAAGAAGTCTCAAGGGCAGTGCTTGGAACCACAGGCACCGCTTGCAGTCAGCTGAGTGGCTTCCCACTCAGGCGACTCCACATTTCAGGGGCTATGAGAAGGGAGGGTGGCATCTCATTTCTTCAGTGACAGGTAATGGTTTTCCTCAGCACCTGTAGGGCAGACCAGTGAATCTCTAATATGCATGTGGCACCTCCCAGCTTGTCTGCAAAGCCCTTTAAATACACAAACTCATTAGTCTTTCCACCAGCAAGGCGTGCCTGGCATAGCAGGTGTTCAGTAAGCTGAGAGGGTACTTATGAGGCAGACAATCCATAAGGAAAGGAAGGGAAAGGACTTGATTGGCATCAGAACTGGAGCCTTCCTTTTCTAAGTCTAAATCCTCCATTTCTTATTCCCTATTCCATTGTTTTCAGAGGACCTGTTCTGTCTTGCTTCCCACAAACCGTAAATGATGATTTGTTTTTGCACATAGAACGTACACTTTCCAGCACACTGTGATTCTTAGCTGGGAATGTGGAAGGAAAAAGCAATATAAGAAAAGTATAGGTGGAAAAAAAAAGTAAGGGTGGTGGCCTATTCTTTGCAGGTGATGATGAGAATAAAATGGGCTTGTTCGCTTGCTTTTACACACTGATGGAGATGAAAAACCACTCGCATCCGAAGTCCACAGTGGAATTGGTCTCCTAAGCCTTAGAGTTGTTTTTCCCCCTTATTCTGTCTGTGGTGATCATGATCGGTAGCAGGGTACCACATCCATTAACATTGGCAAAACAAGAAGCCAATCTGGAAACACCAGCCCTTTTTTTTTTTTTCTTTCACTACATTAATTTTTAGTATGCAAGTACCTATTTTCACAGAGGAAGTAGACGAGAAAATCACTATTATAGCTTGTCGTATTTTCTGCTGCTGCTGCTAAGTCTCTTCAGTCGTGTCCAACTCTGTGTGACCCCATAGACGACAGCCCACCAGGCTCCCCCGTCCCTGGGATTCTCCAGGCAAGAACACTGGAGTGAGTTGCCATTGCCTTCTCCAGTGCACGAAAGTGAAAAGTGAAAGGGAAGTCGCTCAGTCGTGTCCGACTCTTAGCGACCCCATGGACTGTAGCCCACCTGGCTCCTCCGTCCATGGGATTTTCCAGGCAAGAGTACTGGAGTGGGGTGCCTAGACTCACAGAAGTATCTACTTCTAGACGTTTTGGTAATGCTTAACAAAATGAGGTCATACGCTCTATCTTGTTTCACAGACTTTTCCCTTGTGTGCTTGGTCACTTAGTCGTGTCTGACTCTTGGCAACCCCCTGGACTGTAGCCCACCACGCTCTCCTGTCCATGGGATTCTCCAGGCAAGAATACTGGGGTGGGTTGCCATTTTGTCCTCCAGGGGATCTTCCCGACCCAGGAATGGAGCCCAGGTCTCCTGCAGGGCAGGCGGATTCTTTACCCACTGAGCCATCAGGGAAGCCTGATTTTTCCCTTACTGGTTGTTAAATGGGTTGAAACTTTGGGTGCTGTTGGGTCAGAAGGAAATTCCACCATTGGAAGTAGGGCCAGGGGATGAGCTTCAGGAAACAAGGCCAGGGCATCTGGGAACTTAGGCTGAGGGAAGGAGCAGGGCAGGCCCAGAGCTTGTGTGCATGACAAGGGTCAGGGGCAGTTGGAGCCAGGGCTGGGGCAGGGGACCTGCCGTGGCCCTTGAGAAACTGGAAGGCAGTGAGAAGCCCAGTTCTTTGGATGTTGCCAAATAATTGTCTAAGGGTCCCCTGTAGTAGAGAGCCTTTGAGTCTCTAAGGCTTTTGCTGAGACGTCTGGAGTTTGACATTTACTGAAGAGCGACAAGCATGCCGTCAGCATGTAAGAATGTCCGCCCTCCTTGAAGCCTGGGTCAAACGAAAAAGGGGAGAATGGGAGAGACTATACGTGACTCCAGCCTCATCCATCAGATGTTATCCTCATCCTCGTCAACCAAATATTTGACCCGTTGGAAGCTGAGTGTGCAATGATTGAGTGGCTGTGGACCTCTGTTGGCAGTTACTTTGGTTAGGGAGACTGAACATAATGCCAAAGTGTCAATTGCTGCTCCGTGAGGCTGTGCTGAGTACAGAGCAAATGATGGAAAGATTAATAACAGAGCCTCCAGGAGGTCAGAGAGGAGGGAATCCTCATGGCTAGCGTGGGGAAGATCTGGGTGAGGAAGGATGGGTAGCGATTGGATAGATGCCCAAGGCGATGGGAGACATGAAGGGCAGTGATCGTGTAGTGGAGGCCGTGCTCTCGAGGTTTGAGGACTGAGACTACATGTATGTCGGGGGGTTGGGGGGATGGGAGGGCAGGGGACAGATCTAGTTGGTAAGAGAGAGACTTTCACCGCGAGAACCCCAGGTTGAAGGCTATATAACTTGAAGACACCAGTATGAAGGGACTTGTCAAAGATGGCACAACCAGGTATTATTACAGCAGGGAATTCAGAGGAGAGGCAGAGGCTGCTAGGGACCCTGGGAGCCTTCCTTTAGCTCCTGCTCTGGGTGGTCTGGATGTGGATGGGCAGAGAACGATATGACTGCGGGACCATCATCCCAGTTCATCCACAGGGATCTCAGTTTATGGCTGTTGGCTCAGTTCTCGATAGCACTCTCTCTCACTTTGAAAGGGATTCCATTCTGAATGAGAGATTATAAGGTCACCCTAGTTAAGGCCAGCCTGACTCAAACAGCTGAAAAGGCTAGCTCTGCTGAAGTGAAGAATTCCTACAGGTGCAAAGCAGGAGATGAAGTTGAAGACATCAAAGTGGAACCAGAATATTCAAGGCTTTGAGCACCAGGCGGAAGAGTCTGAACTTTATCTCTGATAAAAAGACACTAAAGGGTTTCTGATTGGGACGGATAAAGGCAACACCTCCTTTTAGAAAACTCATCTCATGGTGCAGGGCAGGATGGATTCCAGGAGGAAGAAAGAGGGCTAGAAAGACTGATTAGGAGACTATGATAGTCCTCTGGTGGAGGGTGACCAGGGCCAGGTTTGAGTAGCGACTGTAGAAATGCAGAGAGAAGGAAGGGGTTGAGAAATGAAAGGAGGTGCAGGAAGGAAAGAAGGCGCGATGAATAAAGAGGAGGAGGAAAAGTCACGATCGAATCCCGGGTTTGAGCTGCCATGATTCTGAGAGTGATGGTGAGAGTGATGGAAACAGATTTTTTTAATGTTTTCATTTCGGGCTGTGTCAGGTCTGAGTTGCTGCATGTGGGCTCTTTGTTGCATGGACCCTCTAGTTGTGGCACACAGACTCAGCAGTTGCCCCGAGAAATATGGGATCTTAGTTCTCCATCCGGGGATCAAACCTGATTTCTAACCCCTGAACCACCAGGGGAGTCCTGGGAACAGATTTCTTAGAGAAGATAATGAGGATCTGGTGGGTTTCCAGCTGAGATGGGACACCTGCAGGGACACGGGGAGAGGGTATAGAGGCCGCACCAGCGCCAGGAGGAGAGGGTGGGGCGAGTGGAGCAGGCAGGAGGCAGCGCAGCCAGTCCCTTCTGAATTTCCATTTCCAGCATTCACTTCTGTGTTTGTTTTGAAAGTGTCTGGACCTTCAACACAGTAAGACCTGGGCTCAAATCCTAGTTCTGCTACTTGCTAGTCATCTGTCTTTTATTTCCGAGCCTTGGTTTTTCTCATCTGTAACACAGAGTAGTAATACCTACATCACAGAGTTGGTGGGATCAAATTAGATAACGAGTACAGTTCCTAATACACTTGGGCAATTGTTGCTGTTATTGTTATTATAACACGTGTGATCACCGTCATTGTTTCCTGGATGCCATGAAGTGTGGACTTAGGAGAGAGTGAAGCCTGAGCCTTGGGCTCAGTCACAACATGCAGGGAGCAGGAGGAGGACATGGGGGCAGGGAGGATGTCTGCGAAGGAACCGCCTAAGGTGGGACGGAGGAGTTGAGGAGAGGTGGGCGGGAAAACCAGAAGTCATGGACTAGAATGCGAAAGAGAATTTCTAGGCCAGGTCAATATTAGTGTCATGCCCCAGCGAGGCCAAATGGAACAGAACACAGAGAAAAAGCCACCAAGTTGAGTCATTGGTAATTCATCTCAGCCGACATTTCCAGACTCTCTGCCAGGCACTCTGCTAGGCATTAGGGACCCAAAAATGATCAGGAGGGCATTGCTAATGATCAAGAGGGGTGAGGTAAAGGGCAGATTTCAAGGGGGGAGCGGCAAGGGGTTGAGAAAGTGGGGATAGCAAATCTGACCTCATTGGAGGAGGTTTGCTAGAAATTCACCATGGCCAGCTACTGTGAGTGGACCCCACGGGAGTACTTTGACTCATCCCAGAATTATGACTGTGGCTGCATGAGAAGTCAGTTCTGAGCCAGGCTCAGGACCTTTTAGCCAACATTTCCACACTTTCTGAGTTAGTGGAACCGTAACTTCAAGTGCTAGAGTTCCATTTTTTCTAACTGCTCATTTAACTCTGGATAGAACTGAATTTGTTTCAACATTCAGGTGATCAAGGGTGGATTACTCACTAAAGAAAGTCCTCATTTTGCTTTAGTGGAGTCTTGGTATTTGTAACCCAGCAGCTTCCACTAAAGCTGTATTAATTTCCATCCAAAACTACATTTTTCAAACACCCTTAGGCTTCTGTAAAGCAGTTTAAGGGCAGAGTCTGAACATTTTTAAGAAAAATTTCCTGGTCCTTTACATTTTTCATCCATGCCTGGTTCTAGAGTAATTTTGGTTAGCAAATTGCCTTAATTAAGCTCTGTCTTTAAGAGTGCTTTTTTTTTTTTTTGCTGTACTTGCTCTCCTGGTGTTTACTTACTGCCTTGTCTTTAGGGGTAACCTGGGTCCTGTTTGCGTCTTACCTGCCCAAGCAGATTGTAAACCCTTGGGGTGAAGAAGGTGCAGAAGCCAATTCCTTTAATTTTCATCTTTCACAGAAAGATGATCGTAAAATGTTTTTCTTGAATCATTAACTAAGATTGACTAATCACAATCTCAAGCATTTGTTTTTCTAAAAAAAGCTTTTCCCCTTGATTGGTTTCTAAATTACAAAATCAATTTTTGTTTATTAAAAAAAAATCAGAGTACATATAGACGTGAAAGTGAAAGTCGCTCAGTCGTGTCCAACTCTGCTGACCTCATGGACTGTACAGTCCATGGAATTCTCCAGGCCAGAATACTGGAGTGGGTAGCCTTTCCCTTCAGGGGATCTTCCCGACCCAAGAATTGAACCCAGGTCTCCTGCATTGCAGGCAGATTGTTTACCAGCTGAGCCACAAGGAAATCCCAGAATACTGGAGTGGGTAGCCTATCTCTTCTTTAGGGGATCTTCCTGACCCAAGAATTGAACCAGGGTCTCCTGCATTGCAGGCAGATTCTTTACCAACTGAGCTCTGTGGGAAGCCCACATACAAAGCCCAGATTTATATGAAATCAAAACCTGAAAGACATTCCTCCTTAATTTCACTCCATGGAGATAATCACCACTGAAAGCTTGGCCTCTCCTTCCTGCCTTTCTTCAAAGATGACTTACTACCTTATGATGCTCTTTGCTTGTCATCACATCCAGGGTTTAGCACAATGCCTGACACACAGTAATTGTTCAGTAAATGGTCATGGAACCACTGAATGGTATTAAGGTATCTTTTCACTCCCAAATTCAAACCTTATTTTATTAGGCAGGCAATGTGATAAAAATAATTTATACTCCTTTAATGTTACTAAATTCCAGGACCTGTGTGAAACATTTTATATATAACTGAGGCCATCCTTTGAAGTAGGTACTGTGGTCATGCATATTTTATAGCTCTCTTCACCTGTCTGTTTCACAGACTTCATCTGTAAGTTGAGGATAACAATACCTACCGCCAAGGGTTGTTGTGAGGGTGAGATGAGTTAATACATGGAAAGCCTCACTACTCTGTAGAGACCTATATAGGAAAAGAATCTAAAACAGAGTGGATATGTTATAACTGATTCACTTTGCTGTACATCTGAAACTAACACAACATTTTCAGTCAACTGTACTCCGATTAAAAATGTTATGTATTTGGCAAGCACTTGGAGCTGTACTGTACATGGGCAACTGATACACATTAGTTGAATCTGCATCTTTCATGAATTTTTATCTTCTTATGAATGCTTGCATGTGATAATGCATCAAACATGAAATACGTTTGAAAAATCACATTGAGATCCATACCCCGAATGCTGGTGGCACACAGCAGTGGTATTTAGCCTGCTGCTACTGCTGCCTTCAAAACTTTCCTTCTGTATTCTTCTATACCAGTCACCTTCAATGAGAAGGGAATGCTAAGTTGCTTCAGTCAAGTCTGACTCTAAGCAACCCTATGGACTGTAGCTCACCAGGCTTCTCTATCCATGGGATTCTCCAGGCAAGAATCCTGGATTGGATTACCATGCCCTCCCCCAGGAGGGAATCTTCCCAACCCAGGGATGGAACCTGTGTCTCTCACGCCTCCTGCACTGGCAGGCGGGTTCTTTACCACTAGCGCCACCTGATGGCTGATATTTAAGTTGGTGACAAGGGATGGGAGGATCAATCTTTGTATTCAAAGTCAAATTTTTACTTCATCAGCTTACTCCTCATGCTTAAAGCTTAATCTCCCACGAATGCAAAGATTTCTCCATGCCTTAGTTTGCAAGGGCTGCCTTAACAAACCAGCACAGAGTGAGTGGCAACAGAAGTTTATTTTCCCAGTTCTGTAGGTTACAAGTGCAAAGTCCTCATGTCAGCAGGCTTGACTTCTTTTGAGGTCTCTCTCCTTGGCTTGCCACTTCTGCATGTGGTCTTTGCTCAGTGCCCAGGCATCCTTGGTGCCTCTGTGTGTGTGTCTAAATTTCCATTTCTCCTAAGGACACCAGTCAGATGGGATTAGCACCCACCTTAATGGCCGCATTTTAACTTAATTACCTCTTTTGAGGTCCTTTCTCCAAATGCAGTCACTGACTGACCAACTGGGGGTTTAGACATCAAGAAATGAATTTAGGATGGGACATTCAGCTTGGAACATTTCCCTGTTGTTATCAAAATCAATAGGAAACTTTCTCTGAGTTTTAAACTCCTACATATAGGAATCTAGTCATGCCCTGGGAAAGAGGTTTGTGAAGCTGACTGTGCGTGTATCTTATATATACTCAGCAAGTAAATTGGTTCTACAATTTCTCTAAATGACATACTTGGTTTTTCTTACTCTGTCATCAACAAGCTAACAAACCCAAATGCTATTCTTTAAAATATCCTATTTCTAGTAAGGCCATCCTCTTTGCAGACTAATCCCTGCTGAGGAGACCTTGGAATTCAACTAGATTATAAATCAGAGACTGTCAATCTTAGGCTTTATTCAGTTCAGTTCAGTTCAGTCGCTCAATCATGTCCGACTCTTTTGCGACCTCATGAATTGCAGCACACCAGGCCTCCCTGTCCATCACCAACTCCCGGAGTTCACGCAAACTCACGTCCATCGAGTCAGTGATGCCATCCAGACATCTCATCCTCTGTCGTCCCCTTCTCCTCCTACCCCCAATCCCTCCCAGCATCAGAGTCTTTTCCAATGAGTCAACTCTTCACATGAGGTGGCCAAAGTACTGGAGTTTCAGTTTCAGCATCAGTCCTTCCAAAGAACACTCAGGACTGATCTCCTTCAGAATGGACTGGTTGGATCTCCTTACAGTCCAAGGGACTCTCAAGAGTCTTCTCCAACACCACAGTTCAAAAGCATCAATTCTTCGGCGCTCAGCTTTCTTCACAGTACAAATCTCACATGATCACTGGAAAAACCATAGCCTTGACTGGACGGACCTTTGTTGGCAAAGTAATGTCTCTGCTTTTCAATATGCTATCTAGGTTGCTCATAACTTTTCTTCCAAGGAGTAAGCGTCTTTTAATTTCATGGCTGCAGTCACCATCTGCAGTGATTTTGGAGCCCCCAAAAATAAAGTCTGACACTGTTTCCACTGTTTCCCCATTTATTTCCCATGAAGTGCTGGGACCAGATGCCATGATCTTCGTTTTCTGAATGTTGAACTTTAAGCCAACTTTTTCACTCTCCTCTTTCACTTTCATCAAGAGGCTTTTTAGTTCCTCTTCACTCTCTGCCATAAGGGTGGTGTCATCTGCGTATCTGAGGTTATTGATATTTCTCCTGGCAATCTTGATTCCAGCTTGTGCTTCCTCCAGCCCAGTGTTTCTCATGATGTACTTTGCATAGATGTTAAATAAGCAAGGTGACAATATACAGCCTTGATGTACTCCTTTTCCTATTTGGAACCAGTCTGTTCCATGTCCAGTTCTAACTGTTGCTTCCTGACCTGCATACAGATTTCTCAAGAGGCAGGTCAGGTGGTCTGGTATTCCCATCTCTCTCAGAATTTTCCACAGTTTATTGTGATCCACACAGTCAAAGGCTTTGGCATAGTCAATAAAGCAAAAATAGATGTTTTTCTGGAACTCTCTTCCTTTTTCCATGATCCAGAGGGTGTTGGCAATTTGATCTCTGGTTCCTCTGCCTTTTCTAAATCCAGCTTGAACATCTGGAAGTTCACGGTTCACGTATTGCTGAA
>SJXQ01012831.1:17376-48134 GCA_006408695.1 Aepyceros melampus
TTGAAATAGCTCAACTGGAATTCCATCACTTCCATAGCTTTGTTCATAGTGATGCTTTCTAAGGTTCATTTGACTTCACATTCCAGGATGTCTGGCTCTAGGTGAGTGATCACAGCATCGTGATTATCTGGGTCGTGAAGATCTTTTTTGTACAGTTCTTCCGTGTATTCTTGCCACCTCTTCTTAATATTTTCTGCTTCTGTTAGGTCTATACCATTTCTGTCCTTTATCGACCCCATCTTTGCATGAAATGTTCCCCTGATATCTCTAATTTTCTTGAAACTTGCACCAAATATGGTTTATCTTTGGAAACAGCTGAGCGCTTTCTTGCGTGTTAGGCAGAGATTGAACACAGCAAGACTGGCTTCTAACCCCGAGATCTTAGCACTCTGTGATCCAGGGGGACAAAGAACTGCAGCAAGAGACTTACTCTTTCTGCTTGTCTCAGGCAGAAAGACCAAGGAAGGATTTTGTTGAAGTAGGAGAGGACTTGGAACAACAGAGGATCTCTTGAGTTACACACACCGATCACCTCCGTACATCCTCCCCCTAAACTTGGCGTCTTTTTTTAAGTACAGTTTTGCAATTAAGGAAGTTGTGCAAAGAACCTAAAACACGCAGCGAAGGATGACAGCGTTGAATGGACTGGAACTCTCTCTACCTTAGGAAGCTTTTGGTTCACGTGGGCTCCCCCACATTTCGCAATGGCCTCATCTGCTGTCCTCAGAGACCTGGCAGAGAGCCAGTAAGTGGCCCTCAAATCAAAGTGGGATTTTGACACCTTTCGGTGTTGCAGGCCAGGATCTTGGACCCAGGAATGCTTGAGTCCTGCCTTGCCAGTCTCTCCTCTCCCCTTTGGTTCCTCAGAGAGCTGTGCACACGAAAAACAAAACCAGCAGGAAAAGCAGAGTCCAGGAAAAAACTTCTTGTCATGTGAGATCAGCTAAAGGGCAGAATCATGAGACGTGCATATCCAAACCTACCTGAAGTGCTTATATTTTCTTCAGGTCACATAAATATGCTTTTAATAAAACCTTTTTTGATTACACTTCCAAAATTACTAAATTTAAGTTCATTTTAAAAATATGATTTAAAAACATCTTTCTTGCATAAACATACCCATAATATGTTGTCTATGGTTTTCAACTTTGGTTTCTTTAAATTGGAGCAAGAATTTGAAGTCTTCTATAAAGCAATCTAAGGGAAGAATTTGTAAAATTTTTATGAAAATTTCATCTATGCCTGGTTCTAGAGCAATTTTAGTTAGCAGGTTGCGTTTGAGTGCCAAAAGCTTTCCATTGTCTTTTTTTTTCCATTGGTTTTTATTTTTAAAAAATTTGATCTGTTTTAGTGCTTGCTTATATATTTAATTAGTTTTTATAGTATTTCAATTAATTAGAAAATGGTATACAAATAGCACATAGAGGTTTGGAAATAAAAATAACTTTGACTCATTTTAACAATGATTTTAAAATTTTCACATGCATCAGTGTCACCTAGAGAACTTACCAAAGCATATATTCCTGGGCCCCATACGCAGAGTTTTTGATTTAGTATGTCTGGAGTGGGGCCTGAGAATTTGCATTCCTAACAAGTTCTCAGCAGTGGCCACAGGACTGGAAAAGGTCAGTTTTCATTCCAGTCCCAAAGAAAGGCAATGCCAAAGAATGTTCAAATTACCATACAATTGCACTCATTTCACAAGCTAGCTAGATTATGCTCAAAATCCTTCAAGCCGGGCTTCAGCAGTATGTGAACTGAGAACTTCCAGATGTACAAGTTGGATTTAGAAAAGGCAGAGGAACCAGAGATCAAATTGCCAAAATCCACTGGATCATAGAAAAATCGAGGGAATTCCAAATACTTCTTCTGCTTCATTGACTACGCTAAAGTCTTTGTGTGGAACACAGCAAACTGTGGAATATTCTTAAAGAGATGACAATACCAGACCATCTTATCTGTCTCCGGAGAAACCTATATGTAGGACAAGAATCAACAGTTGGAACTGGACATGGAAAAACAGACTGGTTCAAAATTGGGAAAGGACTACATCAAGGCTGTATATTGTCACTTGCTTATTAACTTAAATGCAGAGTACATCATGCAAAATACCGGGCTGGATGACTCACAAGCTGGAATCAAGATTGCTGGGAGAAATATTGACAACCTCAGATATGCAGATGACACCCACTTTAGAGGCAGAAAGTTAAGAGGAACTAGTGTCTTGATGAAGGTGAAAGAGGAAAGCGGAAAAGCTGGTTTAAAACTCAACTTTCAAAAAACTAACATCATGGCACTTAATCCCATGTGCCGTGAAGTCCCATCACTTCATGGCACATGGATGGGCAAAAAGTAGAAACAGTGACAGATTTTATTTTCTTGGGCCCCAAAATCACTGTGGATGGTGACTGCAGCCGTGAAATTAAAAGACACTTGCTCCTTTGAAGAAAAGCTATGACAAATCTAGACAGCATAATAAAAAGCAGAGGTATCACTTTGCTGCCAAAAGTCCATATAGTCAAAGCTATGGTTTTTCTGGTAGATATTTATGGATGTGAGAGTTGGACCATGAAGAAGGCTGAGTGCTGAAGAATTGACGCTTTTGCACTTGCAGTCCAAGATCCAACCAGTCAATCAAAGGAAATCAACCCTGATTGTTCTTTGGAAGGACTGATGCTGAAGCTGAAGCTCCAATACTTTGGCCACCTGATGTAAAGAGCCAGCTCATTGGAAAAGACCCTGATGCTGGGAAAGACTGAGGGCAGGAGGAGAAGGGGACAACAGAGGATGAGATGGTTGGATGACATCACTGACTCAATGAACATGAGTTTGAGTGAGCTCTGGGAGATAGTGAAGGACAGGGAGGCCTGGCGTGCTGCAGTCCATGGAGTCACAAAGAGCTAAACACGACTGAGCGACTGAAAAACAGTAAGGTCTCAAGGGAGGATTGTTGCAGCTAGGTCACCATCACATTTGGAAAACTGAATAAGCGTGCAGCGAGTCAACAGGAAAAGTACACAGGTGCTCTGGGGCATGTGTTCCTCCGAGGCTGCTTTATAAGCATGCAGCCCAGCCAACGAGAGATGTGCACAAGTATTCGAAACATAGCTATTCCAACAGCCTTGAGCATTTAGCATGTTCTGGGCATCAGGTCCCATATTTTCCAGAGGTAATGAAAAGCAGTGATTGATCAGAAGTTGATTAAGTGGTGGTCAATTAAAAGAGCTTCTTCTGTGCAACTTTATTAACACCTGATTCAACATTGGATACCCTGTTCTAGAACATTCTGGGGGATAAAAAAGGTGAGATTGGAGTATGTGGCTTAGACTTTAAGTCCAAGCAAAGCTTCTAGTCTCTCCCCAGTCTAATACAGGACCAGCATACCCAAGTGTCTCTCTGAAGAACAGAGATGATTGGGCTCAGAAATTCCAGAGAGGGGTAGTGTCTGAGTTTTAGGCTTTTAGGTATAGTGACCTGCCCACTCATCACTGTGGTGCTGTCAGTGGCCTGGAACATGGACGTTAGATCAGCAGCTCTTTCTGTGGAAGGGACACTGTTGCTGGCGAAATCTTGGCTTTCTCTGCCCACTGAAGCCAAATAACAATTAGAGACAGAATTTGGAGGAAATAGAAAGGTGGCTTTAAGCTAGCGGAGAGGGAGACACAGTCAGCTGATGCCTCAAGAACTGTGCCCCCTCTCCATGAAGAGTCTAGGGCCTTATATAAGATGAGGGCTCACAGTCAGGAGTCAGTGGTGAGGAACTAAGGTGATCGATTTCTTTCGCTCGTATTGTTTCAAAGACGCGTCAGTAGCCCAGTGGTTGAGTCTGGCAGTTCAGGGGCTCTGCAGCCCTTTCTGATGTATAACTACAAGGGGAAGAGTGTTGTAAGGGTAAACACCAGATCCCTAAATACATGATGTATTTAGCTTAGAATCAAAGGAAAATAGGTGTGAAGTGTGTAATTCCTGCAGAATTAGGGGGCAGAAAAGCAAACTTAGAGACATGCAGAGTTAGGAGTAGTTAAAGTTAAAAAAAAAAAAAAAACTAGGAATGTTCAGGCCGGCTCACTGTTCTCTTTATCTTCTTTGTTCTCAGGAAAGGGAAAGAAAAAACCTCATGCCCTTTTTTTTCCTTTTCACTGCAGCAACACTAACAAGTGGGTAACCTGAAGTTGGCCCAGCTAGCTGACAGCAGACAGCCGTATCCAGGGTTGGGAGATTTTCAAGACAGCAGCTGGGACTCAGGGTGAGGAGGCTGGAGGTGGGGAGTTGTTCAGTCGCCCAGTCGTGTCCGATTCTTTGCAACCCCATGGACTGCCGGGCCTCCCCGTCCCTCACCATCTCCCGGAGTTTGCCAAGTTCATGTTCCTTGCACTGGTGATGCCATCCAGCCATCTCATCCTCTGATGCCCTCTTCTCCTCCTGCCCTCAATCCTTCCCAGCATCAGGGGCTTTTCCAATAAGTCGTCTGTTCACACCAGATGACCAAAATACTGGAGCTTCAGCTTCAGCCTCAGTCCTTCTAGTGAATATTCAGGGTTGATTTCCCTTAAGATTGGCTGGTTGATCTCCCTGCTATCCAAGAGACTCTCAGGAGTCTTCTCCAGCACCACAGTTCAAAGATATCAGTTCTTTGGCATCCTGCCTTCTTTACGGTTCAGCTCTCACAACTGTATGTGACCACTGGGAAGACCATAGCCTTGACTGTACTGACGTTTGTCAGCAGAGTAATGTCTCTGCTTTTCAACACACTGTCTAGGTTTGTTATCGCTTTCCTGCCGAGAAATAATTGACTTCTGATTTCATGGCTGCAGTCACCATGTGCAGTGACTTTAGAGCCCAAGAAGAGGAAATCTGTCACTACTTCCACATTTTCCTCTTCTACTTGCCATGAAGTAATTGGGCCAGATGCCATGATCTTAGTTTTTTTAATATTTAGTTTTAAGCAGGCTCTTTCACTCTCTTCCTTCACCCTCATCAAGAGGCTCTTTAGTTCCTCTTCACTTTCTGCCATTAGAGTGGTATCATCGCATATCTGAGGTGGTTGATGTTTCTCCCGCCTGTCTTGATTCCAGCTTGTAACTCATCCAGCCTGGCATTTCTCATAATGTGCTCAGCATATAGGTTAAACCAGCAGGGTGACACAGACAGCCTGGTTGTACAATCTTTCTCAATCCTGAACCAGTCAGTTGTTCCATACAGGGTTCTAACTGTTGCTCCTTGACCCGCATACAGGTTCCTCAGGAGACAGGTAAGATGGTCTGGTTTTCCCGTCTCTCTAAGAGCTTCCACAGTTTGTCATGACCCTCATAGTCAAAGGCTTTAGTGTAGTCAATGAAACAGAGATAGATGTTTTTCTGAAATTCCCTTGCTTTCTCTATAATCTAGTGAATGTTGGCAATTTGATCTCTGGTTCCTGTTCCTTTTCTAAACCCAGCTTGGGCATCTAGAAGTTCTTGGTTCACATAATGCTGAAGCCTAGCATTTTAAGCATGACCTGACTAGCATGGAAGATGAGTGCAATTACACTCATTACTGCTGCTGCTGCTAAGTCTCTTCATTTGTGTCCGACTCTGTGCGACCCCATAGATGGCAGCCCACCAGGCTCCCCTGTCCATGGGATTTTCCAGGCAAGAGTACTGGAGTGGATTGCCATTGCCTTCTCCGATTATACTCATTACTATCACCCAATTACTAACAAGTGGGTGACCCAAAGTGGGCCCAGCCAACAGCAGACAACCATATCCAGGGTTAAGAGATCTTCAAGACAGCAGTTCAGGCTCAGGGTGAGGAGGGTGGAGGTTGGGAGTGTCTCCTGCTAATACAGGCTAGTGTGGGCTACAGCAAGGCCCGTCCTATGAGTTGCAGCCTGGGGCACGTGCCAGGGCTTGGTGTTCTTGACCTCTGTGCCCTGAGTGTCCCCAGCTATTCATTTAATGATACATTAGTTATTGAAAGCTGATACATTAACTTTTAGAAAGATCTGGTGCTAGCTCAGGATTTATGCTGTAACTCAACTCCAGCAGCTGGCTGACGTCCATGACTTTCAGATCCTGAGACTGTGTGAATGCACTGTTCCCACCAAAATGGCTTGTGTGTTAAAACCACAAGTATCAGGCCTTGATAGAACTCTTTAGGGAGGGACATTAGAAAAAACAACACCTTACAGAAACTTAATGAAGCCTGGGAGCAAAAGAATAATTGCAACACACGTTATCAGCCTTTAAAAATCTTTAGCTTTTCCCTTTGTGCCTTTTGATTACTGTGTTTGTATGTCATTATTTCCTCAATGCCTGGTTTTGCTTTTTAAAACTGTACATGTGCATTAATTTGCAGATTCAATTTCCTTGTTATTATTTACAAATTTTTTGGTATTCAGATAGCCTAAATCGTTATTTAGAGGGAAGCATTTTTAAGGAAAAAAAAAAAAAAATCCATAATCCTATCACCTTAACACAGGAAGCAAAGCATTTTTATTTTTAATTTTCAGGTTTTACCTTAGAGCTCTATTGAAAGTGGATCTAATCACTGTAAATATACAACTTTCAAATCTACTTTCTTCACCAAATTTTGTTTTCCTATTTACAGTTACGTTATGCTACTAATAACTACCTACTGCCTCAAATGGAACTCCTCAGTATTCGCTACAAAACCCACCGCACTTGCACCTTCCCCATCCCCGAGTCAGCCTGAATCCCTTTCTTTCTCCCTGCACCTCTAATATGAAAGGAATCTGACTGGCCCCCTTTCAACCTGGTGTACTGTCCCCTAGGGTTGCCAGAACAGAGAACCACAAACCAGGTGACTGGTAACCACGGAACTCCATTGTCTCCTAGCTCTGCGAGGCAGAAGCCTGACAAGCTGCTGGCAGGGCCGTGAGCCCTCAGAAACCCGTGAGGGAGAATCCTTCCTTGCTTCTGATGGTGGCTCTTGGTCCTCGGCACTCCTGAGCTGCAGCTGCTTGCTCTCGTCTGTCTTCATGCGGCGTTCTTCTCTTCCTATAAGGATGCCAGTCACCCTGAATTTGGAGAAGGAAAAGGTGACCCACTCCAGTATTCTGGCCTGGAGAATTCCATGGACTGTATAGTCCATGGGGTCGCAAAGAGTCGGACACAACTGATCGACTTTCACTCACTCACCCTGGATTAGGCCCCAGACGGATGACCTCATCTTAACTTGATTGTATTTCAGAGACGCCAGTTTCCAAATAAGATCACATTCACAGGTACCCGGGCTCAGGACTCCACGCAAGTCCATGAGAAGCACCCAGAGCGCCACGTCTTTCTCTCCTCCCACCTCCTTCCCACGTGGTGCGGGCTAAGTCTCTCCCCTCTTTCCTCACTGGGGTTATTATAGTAACCTCCTAACTGGTTTTCTTTCTGTTTTTTCTTCTGGCTGTGCTAGGTCTTTGTTGCGGTGTGTGGGCTGTCACCCTGTGGCATGTGGGATCTTGGACTTCCCAGGTGGCGCTAGTGGTAAAGATCCCGCCTACCAATGCAGGAGACGTAAGAGATGTGGGTTCGATCCCTGGGTTGGGAAGGTTCCCCTGGAGGAGAGCATGGCAACCCACTCCAGTATTCTTGCCTGAATCTGCTCCAGAATCCTATGGACAGAGGGGCCTGGCGGACTACAGTCCATAGGGTCACAAAGAGTCAGACGCGACTGAAGTGACTTAGCACTCACATACATGTGGGATCTTAGTCGTCCCCCCAGAGATGAACCAGCATCCCCTGCACTGGAGGGCAATTTCTTAACCACTGGACCACCAGGGAAGCCTCCTAGCTGGTGCTCTAGTCCCATCTGATGCTATCCTCTTTTCTTGATTTCTTTGTTCAGAACCCTCCCCCTGTGGGGTTTACTCCCTACTCACTCAAAGTAAAAGCCAAAGTCCTGGCAATGGCCCTACAGCCCCTCCTGACCTGCAGTCTCTCCGCTCCAGTGACGCTGGCCTCCTCGCTGATTCTCCAGCTCACAGGCATATGTCCGTGTCTGGGCCTTTGCCCCTGCTGTCGTTCCCTTTGCCCGGGGTGCTCCCTCCCAGGGGGTGCTCCCTCCCAGTGGGTGCTCCCTCCCAGTCATCCTCCTGGCTCTACCAACTGCCGCCGTCCTGGTGAGCCTTTCCTCACCACTACTGTTACATCACACCCTTTCTCTTACCCCTAGACAATCTCTTTTCCTTTTCACCATTTTACTTTTCTCCAAAACACTCTTACCTTCTCAGAGGCGGTGTTCTTTACTTACTTATTTTCCTTTTTATCTACCACCAGCATCCAAATGTAAGCTTCTCAAGGACTGGAGTTTTCATCTGTTTTATTATTTGTTCCATTTTAGCACCAAAATAGGGCGGGGCCCAGAGTAGGCAGACAGTGAAATTTGCAGGATTAATGAGTAAAGAGGCCGGTGTATTTTCTCATGAACTACTAAACCATTTATCCTTATTAAGTGTTCATCTTATTTTCTAGAATTTTTTGGTCACTTGTGAATGATACTGCTATAAATAGCTTATTTCATATAATTAATTTACCCCTTTTTTCAATTATGTTTTGGGGTCACAGTTCCACAGTGAATATTGTCAAATGTCCTTCCAGAAGAGTTTTTATCCGTTTATAATGCCACTCACTTTAAATAAGTCTGACTCTGTTTCCCTGCTTGCTGCCTTGCCACCACTGGATTTTGTCTTTACTTTTGCAGTTTACTAAGTTTGCCTTGTGATTGTTTTGATTTGCATTTCTTTTTTAAATACAATTGTTAGGGAATTCCCTAGGAGAAGGCAATGGCGCCTCACTCCAGTGTTCTTGCCTGAAGAATCCCAGGGACGGGGGAGTCTGGTGGGCTGCCGTCTATGGGGTCGCACAGAGTTGGACACGACTGAAGAGACTTAGCAGCAGCGGCAGGGAATTCCCTGGCAGTCCAGTGGTTAGGACTCCGTGCTTTCAATTGTTCTTGTGTTCTTTAGTACTTTCTAGTATGAATTGTCTGATCCTGACTCCTGATTTTTTTCCTCAAGGGGGAAGTTTTAGTTTCGTATTTATTTATCCATCCTCTTTTGGGGGCAACGGTATTAATCCTTGCTTATATTTGTTGTAGGTTTGCTTCCAATCTACTGTGCCCTTTACCTCTGTGTGTGTTTCTACCTAAACTCTGTGTTTTCATCTTTACAGCTGTGGACTACTGCGCCTCAGAAAACCACGGATGTGAACACGAGTGTGTAAATGCCGACGGCTCCTACCTTGCCGGTGCCCGAAAGGATTTGCTCTTAACCCAGATAAGAAAACATGCACAAGTAAGTGACATGCACATTTTGATTGCTGTTGCTAGGCACCCCAGCCGTGGAAATCTTCCAAGCAAAGAGTAGCATGGGATTATGTGCTGGAGTTGGGGGACCTTCCGCCTTCCGCCCCTGTCCCTCCTCTGTCAAGCCTTTCTTAACTTGTCCTAAGACCACAGCCCACTCGAGCTCAATGTCACCCTTCCCAGCATCTGACAATGGTATGTATGTGTTATCAGAGGCCACATGTGGGAGCGCCCCTCCGGCATCTGCAGAGGATGCTGGAGATCAGATTGAATTACTTCATGCTGGCTCAGCCTGGCTGTGCCCACCAGTATTAACAGGCCTGAAGAAATTCTTTCACCGAGGCTTTGTGGCTTGTGGGCTTCAGCTCGGACTTCACACAAGTAAAGGAAAATCTCCGAGCCAGGAGTTGACTGTGGTTGCCCCTGGGTGGGGGAGGGGGAGGTGCAGGACATTTTGCAGTGAAACTGCTCAGTCTTTGTTTAAGCTGTTTAGTTCTATTTGATTCTAGCTAGACACATCCACAGGGCTTCCCCAGTGGCTCAGTGGTAAAGAATCTGCCTGCAATGCAGGAGACACAGGCTCAGTCCCTGGGTTGGGAATATGGCAGCCCACTCCAATACTCTTGCCTGGAGAATCCCTATGGACAGAGGAGCCTGGTGGGCTACAGTCCAAGGGATCGCAGCATTGGCGACAGCAGAAGTGACTGAGCATGCAAGCATACACATCCACTCACAATTAATTTGACCTCCCCATATGTGACCTCCCCAATTTATAAACTGAGGGTCGTCGCTCATTTTGCCAAAGGATTCCAAAAGAATGTTTTTGAATGTGAAGCTATGTCAAAACATTCAAGGGATTGTATATGGGATGATCATCATGCTATAGAAAAGTTCACTTGAGAGAAGTTTGTTTTTAACATATTAGGACCCAGCATTTTTAAAAAGTGAAGTTTAACAGCATTTAGAATGTCACCTCTGAAGCATACATCAATTGAAAACAAGATTTCAATTCATAAAAAGGTCAGGTACCGGCAACCTTTCTAAAAACATGTATTATGTAAAGCAGGATGTGCCCGCATAGTTTTAAAAAACATCCTCCCAAACTCCTGAACCATCTCCTTGCTCTTCAGCCCCGGTGCCTATCACGCGCTCAGTCTCGCAGTCGTGTCCGACTATTTTGCAACCCCACGGACTGTTGCCTGCCAGGCTCCACTCCTCTGGAGCCAGTTGCCATTTTCTTCTTTAGGGGATCTTCCTGACCCAGGAATCAAACCTGAGTCTCCTACATTAGCAGGTTGATTCTTTACCACTGAGCCACCTGGGAAGACTGGTAGGTAGCTCTTCAATCTCTACATCTCAAACAAACATCAGAGCTGGCATCAGGAGTGGAGGATGGAAGTATAAGGGACACAGGAAGTCAAAGCATGGATTTCTGGAGCCCAAACCACATGCCAGTAGCAATGAAGAAGGCCAGGTCCTTCCTAGAGAAGATACCTTGGCTGAGTCTTGAAGGCAGAGCTATCCTTCACCAGGTGAAGAAGAGTGAGGTGGAGGTGGCTGGGAGGAGGTAAGATGTGCAAAAATATCAGCCAGAGAGACTCAGTGCCACGCCTGGCACCTGACTGGCTTACAGTTGCTTATTGAAAGAATCAGTGACTGTGTGAATGGACTGGGCTGTCCCTAGACTCCCTTTCTTTGTGAAGTTATGAGCCAGCAGCCTAGGGCACGGTAGCATTCAGGGAGTTGTGGTTGCTGGGCTGATGAGTCAGTTCTGTCCATCAAAGTGGAGGCCATTGGCACCAAGGGCACTTCCAACCCCAGATCACCTGTTTTTGCTGGGTGATCTTGGGCAAGTCGTTGATGCCTCAGTTGCCTCAACTGATATAGGGAAGGTATTACTGCCTATTTCATAGTGTTGTCTTGAAGACTAAATGAGAATTCATCTAAACCATTTAGCTCATGGCCTGGTGCCAAGCAATTCTTTAAGGCACGACACTGGCTTCAAAGACTTTAAATCGGGACTTACTGAGCATATACTTGAAAATTCATTGGAAGGACTGATGCTGACGCTGAAACTCCGATACTTTGGCCCCCTGATTCAAAGAATCGTCTCATTGGAAAAGACCCTGATGCTGGGAAAGATTGAAGGCAGAAGGAGAAGTGGTTGACAGAGGATGAGATGGTTGGATGCCATCACCGACTTGATGGACGTGACTTTGAGCAAGCTCTGGGAGTTGATGATGGACAGGGAGGCCTGGCGTGCTGCAGTCCATGGGGTCGCAAAGAGTCAGACACGATTGAGTGACTGAACTGAACTGAGCATATACCACATGCCTGGGCTGAGTTTAACAGGGCATAAAACATTCAAAATTCGAGACTTCCACTGGAGGTTGGTTGGGAACACAAGCCAGGCGGAGCAGCTCAGTCACCGGCAAGGTGTTACATGACTGAAAGCTCCTGGGGTGAGGCAGACAAGCCTCTCGGCAGGAGTTAAGGGAAGGAGGAGACCAGTTGGATTGGAAGAGGTGGGGACACTGCTGCCACCCTGGGATGAGGCCCCGAGGAAGGCACGGATGCCATCCAGTTTCCTTCCTTCCCCTACAGAACGCCTTCCCAGGCCAGGCTCACCTGCCCTCACCCCAACCCCTGGTCCCAGAGCCTCGTCATCAGCGTGTCCCATAGCCCAAATCTCCCAGAATGTGGAGAATGACAGGCCCCAGGGGAGCAGAAACAAGGAGGCCCTAGAAGTAGACAGCACAGTGCAGGGGGCCTGGGAGAGGCGTTCAGCTGAAAGTCAGGGGCGGTGGGGAGGGATGGCAGGGACTGTCTGGCTGGGAAGTCTCACAGCTAGGCGCAGAGGCCAGCAGGTCAGCTGTCTCTCGACCTTGTTGGAGTTAAGACCCAGAAGGGGACCCCCGCATGTGTGGGCCGAGAAGAGTAGCTAGGCAGTCAGCCTGTGGTAGACTTGTCCCCTAGAAGGGTCTCCTTCTTGCTGTGCTTGGGGAGGGCAGCGAGCCCGACCTGGGGAGGGGACTGGCACGAGAGAAGAAGCCCCGGAGGACTCAGGGGGCTGTGAGCGTGGGCGACAGGCAATTCGATTGTAGGAACCGAGACACCTGGGAATGGTCCAGATCTGTGACAAAAACAGGAATGCAAGCTGAGAAACAGGAATGGTTAAGAGGACAGACACACAGGATGGAGGTGGGAGCTCAGATATCAAGGCAGGGGTCCTGTTAGTAATTCATGAGGTGTCGCATTGGCGTCCAGCCAAGCCAGAGCCTGGCCACTGCTGTGATGTTGAGAGATTTAAAACAATCACTTTCCATTCCTCATTAACTTGCACAAAATGAAATAAAAGAAAAACTTAGTTCTTTAATTTTGAGTCTCTATTTTTAATCAGAAATATATTTGAAAGCTAATCCAATTAGTAAGTGTGCAATTACTGTCTAAAAAAAGTAGACTAGTCAATCTAATAATATACGAAGCATGATTAATTTATGATGAAGCCAGAATATACATAATAGAGCTTTATGTTCCTGAACAAATCATATAATTAAAATATGTAAGTAGTGTTCAAACAAGCACCACCTTTTATATCAGTTCCTTACCCTAAAGCATCCCATACAAATCTATCTGAATATTTTCTAGACGGGAGAAGGCTATAAATATGCAGGTGCCGTCAATTTGCAAAATATTGGCAAGACTTTTTTTTTAATTGTGGTAAAATATGCATAATATGAGATTTATCAGTTCAGTCACTCAGTCGTGTCCGACTCTTTGCGAGCCCATGAATCGCAGTACGCCAGGCCTCCCTGTCCATCACCAACTCCCGGAGTTCACTCAGACTCACGTCCATTGAGTCCGTGATGCCATCCAGCCATCTCATCCTCGGTTGTCCCCTTCTCCTCCTGCCCCCAATCCCTCCCAGCATCAGGGTCTTTTCTAATTTAGTCAACTCTTCGCATAAGGTGCCCAAAGTACTGGAGCTTCAGTTTTAGCATCATTCCTTCCAAAGAAATCCCAGGGCTGATCTCCTTCAGAATGGACTGGTTGGATCTCCTTGCAGTCCAAGGGACTCTCAAGAGTCTTCTCCAACACCACAGTTCAAAAGCATCAATTCTTCGGCGCTCAGCCTTCTTCACAGTCCAACTCTCACATCCATACATGACCACAGGAAAAACCATAGCCTTGACTAGACGGACCTTAGTCGGCAAAGTAATGTCTCTGCTTTTGAATATACTATCTAGGTTGGTCATAACTTTTCTTCCAAGGAGTAAGCGCCTTTTAATTTCATGGCTGCAGTCACCATCTGCAGTGATTTTGGAGCCCAAAAAAACAAAGTCTGACACTGTTTCTACTGTTTCCCCATCTATTTCCCATGAAGTGATGGGACCAGATGCCATGATCTTCGTTTTCTGAATGTTGAGCTTTAAGCCAACTTTTTCACTCTCCTCTCTCACTTTCAACAAGAGGCTTTTTAGCTCCTCTTCACTTTCTGCCATAAGGGTGGTGTCATCTGCATATCTAAGGTTATTGATATTTCTCCCAGTAATCTTGATTCCAGCTTGTGTTTCTTCCAATCCAGCGTTTCTCATGATGTACTCTGCATATAAGTTAAATAAGCAGGGTGACAATATACAGCCTTGACAGACTCCTTTTCCTATTTGGAACCAGTCTGTTGTTCCATGTCCAGTTCTAACTGTTGCTTCCTGACCTGCATACAGATTTCTCAAGAGGCAGGTCAGGTGGTCTGGTATTCCCATCTCTTTCAGAATTTTATCAGTGAGATTTATCACTGTAACCATTTTTAAGTGTGCAGTTCAGTGGCGTCAAATCATTGGTACAACCATTACCACCATCCAGCTCCAGAACTTTTCATCTCCCTAAACTGAAACTCTGTGTCCATTAATTTGCCCCTCCTCCACTTTCCCCATCCCCTGCGCCTGGCAATCACTTAAAAAAAAATTTGTGTGTTTTAAAATACATAAATATTTATGTAGAAGACCCTGTGCTGGGTCTTTGCTGCTGTGTGGACTTTTCTCTAGTTGCAGAGAGCAGGAGTTCCTCTCCAGTTGTGGTACGAGGGCTTCTCATTGCAGTGGCTTCTCTTGTTGCAGAGCAGAGGCTTAGGCTTGCAGGCTTCAGTAGCAGTGGCTCACAGGCTCTAGAGCAGAGGCTCAATAGTTGTGGCCCACAGGCTTAGTTGCTCCATGCCACGTGGAATCTTCCTGGGAGTCTGGCAGACTACAGTCCATGGGATCACAAAGAAGCGGACGCAACTGAGCACACAGGCACATCATACGGTAGATGAAATAGATCAGTCTTTGAGTTTCCTGGACAGCTTTTTGTTAACCTGCTGAGCCCCGGTATCTTCCTGCCATCTGCAATGTGCCACTTACAGTCTGCAACGTGCCACTTCCTACAGTCTACAACGTGAGACCTGTGTGCATGAATCAAAGACTCTTGGTTGGTAAAAATAGAGTTGCCGTATGATCTAGCAATCCCACTCCTGGGCATATATCCAAACACAACTATAATTTTAAAAGATACACGCACTCCTATGTTCATGCATTCACAGTAGCCAAGATGCTGAAACAACCTAACTGTCCATCGGCAGATGAATGGATAAAGAAGATGCGGTGCCTGTATACGATGGAATATTTCTCAGCCACAAGAAAGAATGAAAGAATGCCACTTACAGCAAGATGGACGGACCTAGAGATTATCATACTAAGTGGAGTAAGTCGGAAATGGAAAGATACATACCATATGTTAGCAGTTATATGTGGACTCTGAAATAGAACACAAATGACCTTATCTACAGAAACAGGCTCACAGATATACAGAACAGAGTTATGGTTGCCAAGGGGGAGGGAGGGCTAGGGAGCAGTGTGTTGTGAGTCTGTGACTAGCAGGTGCAAACTATTATGTATAGAATGGATACACAGCAAAGTTCTTGTGTATAGCACAGGGAACTCTATTTAATATCCTGTGTTAAACTATAATGGAAAAGAAAATAAATGATTTTTTAAAAAATGACCCAATCTGAAGAGGCCTTCAGGTTCAACCTACTTCTAGCCCAACCACCCATCCTACAATATCCTCACCATGTCATCATCCAGCCTCCACTTGAATACCCCTAGTGACAGACACTCACTACACCCCCCACAGTGCGTTCCACTTTGTACAGCTCTGCCTCTTAGAAAGTGAGTCCTTACACTGAGCTGATCACCACTTTCTTGCACTTTGAGACCAACAGATCAAATTAAGCATCTCACATTTTCTTGGTCACTAAGAATGAGTCATTTTATTTCATTTAGTAGACTAGCCAGGCATAGAAAATGTGGGAGCCGCTATCTAGACTCTAATAGACAGTCTATCGGTTTCCTAAAGAGATCCCTGTGCCCTGTAGACCAGATGGAGAAATGTGTGCTGGAAGAATCATTGGTTGAGTTTGTCTGGCTGAATGTCTCAACTGAGATCCTCCTGGGGGGATGTGTGTAAACAGCCTGGCAGGAAGAAGCATCAAGGAGGGTCCATGAGCTGTCTTCTACTCTTAGTGACTCCTTGTTAGTTCTTAGTGGGCAACGTTTACACATCTAAACTTTCAGAAAGCACTTCATTAAGAGTAATACCAATAACCATTTGTTTATTCAATAAATACCTATTGGTCACCTACTGTATCCCAGATACTTTTATAGACACTGGGAGTGCAGTGAATACAGCAGACCAAGGACCTCCTGTTCTTATGGAGCATACATTCTATTGGGGCAGAGTGACAGAGGATTACAGATCTCAACAAGAAAGTCCCATTTGGTCAAAGACTTGAAGGAGGTGAGAGAAGGAGGAGACTTTTGAAGCAGAGGAAATGGCACCAGTGCAAGGGTCCTGGGGCAGAAACTGATGCCAGGCAGTGTTCAGGAACAGCAAGGAAGTCCACGTGACTCAAACAGAGTGAGAGATGGTGAGGCAGAGGGTGTGGTCCGTGGAGCATATAGCTTGCCCTCTTCACAGTTATCCATTTGCTTCCCATCTCCCAAAATTCCTGCATTACCTGGAAGCTCATAGTCACTTCCCAAACAAACTGGCTTTGTTTGCCTGTATCTTGTATGTCTGATGTAGACATCAAAGCAACACATATTGTTCCCAGCAGGTTCTCTGATTATTTTCTCTCCAAATACTGGGCACCTCCCACATTGTTCTTTATTCTATTTTACTTCTGCCATTATCCATAGCAACTAGTTCATGATTATGTATGTATATATTTATTTTTAACCTTTTTCTAATTGCAAAAGTAATAAAGACTCATCGTAGAAAACTGAATCGTACAGAAATGAAAGTGCGTGAAATGAAATGATCTGTAATCTTGTCAGCCACCAATAACCATTGCTTAATATTGATTTGCTACATTTCTCCTGGTCTTTCTTTCTAATGCATATGTATATATTTTTATAGAGTTGAGGTCATATACTGTAACATGAAGGGCTTCCCTGGTGGCTCAGACAGTAAAGAATCTACCCACAATGCAAGAGACCTGGGTTCGATCCCTGGTTTGGGAAGATCCCCTGGAGGAGGGTGTGGCAACCCACTCCAGTATTCTTGCCTGAAGAATCCCCATGGACAGAAGAGCCTGGTGGGCTACAGTCCATGGGGTCGCGAAGAGTCAGACACGACTGAGCAACTAAGCACAGTGTAACATAAAATCATGAGCATTTTCCTGTGTCATTTAAACTTTATCAAAAACATTTTAATGTCTGTATAATATCATATATATGTTTCACAGTTTATACAGCACTTTTTTAACTATTCAAATTGTATTGTGATAAATGTTTTTGACTAAAAATCTTTGCATTTCTGTTCATTTTCTTAGGAACAAAGCATGAAAGGAAATGTATTGAGTCAAAGGCTATTAACACTTTTAAGGTTTTTGATGTATATTACAAAATTATCTTCCAAAACCTTTGTACCAATTGTTATGCTATACGATAAAATAGCCTGTAAAATTTTTTTGCTGACTTACTAGGAGAAAACTTTTTCTCATCACTTTACTTATTAAGTCTTTAGTTATCATTTCTTCATAAAATTATTAAATGTTTATTCATTGGTGTCATTTGATTAATGAACAATCTGCTCCATTATAAGAAATTATAAGTGACTCCTATTAGCTCTATGAGGAAAAGGACTGTGCCTTTTGCCCACTGCTGATTCCAGTGCCTGACCTATGGTAGATGTTCAGAGAATATTTATTAAATGAATAAGTGAATGAGTTAATGAATAGTAAGGTTAACACTTTTCCACATAATTACTTGATGTGCAAAAGAAAGGAAATAAATATCTGAGCTGAAATTAAAGAAATAGATGATGGGTAACCAACAGAGAAAACTAGTAAAATCAAAAAGTGGTTTTTTGAGATTTAGTAAAATTGATGAATCTGTAGCCAGACTGGTCAAGGGGCAGGAAAGAGAGAAGACACAGATTTCCAGCATCAGGAATGAGAGAGTAGACATCACTATAGATCCTATAAACACTGAAAGGATAATAAGAGAAATTAATGAACAAATTTATGCCAGTAACTTCAGCAACTTAGATTAAAAAGACAAATTCCTTGAAAGACCCAAACTGCTCATTTTTTCTTTTCCATTGTGGTTTATTATAGGATATTGAATATAGTTCCCTGTGCTATACAGTAGAGCCTGTTGCATATCCTTTCTATAGACAATAGTTTGCTTCTGCTAACCCCAAACTTCCAACGCCATCCTCCCCTGCACTCCCTCCCCTTTGGCAACAAGTCTATTCTCTGTGTCTGTGAGTCTTCTTGTTTCACAGATAGGTTCCCCTTGTCATCCTTAAAATTCCACATATAAAGTGATACTTGGTTTTTGTCTTTCTCTTTCTGGCTTCTCTTAGTATGATAATCTGTAGATCCATCTATGTAACTGCAAATGGCATTATTTCACTCTTTTTTATGGCCAATTCCACTGTGTGTATATATATACACCATATCTTTATTCATTCATCTGTCAATGAACATGTAGATTGTTTCCATGTCTTGGCTATTGTAAATAGTGCTGCTATGAACTTTGGAGTGCATGTATCTCTTTGAAATATAGTTTCATTTGGATGTGCGTCCAGGAGTGGGATTGCTGGATCCTGTGGCAAGTTTAATTTTAGTGTTTTGAGGAACCTTCATATTGTTTTCCACAGTGGCCACATCATTCACATTCTCACCACCAGTGTAAGAGGATTCCCTTTCCTCCACACCCTCTCCAGCATCTGCTATTCGTAGACTTTTTAACGGTAGCCATTCTGGCCAGTGTGAGCTGGTACCGCATTGTAGTTTTGATTTCCATTTGTCTAATAATTAATGATGTTGGTCATCGGTATGTCTTCTTTGGAGAAATGTCTGTCTGCATGTATCCGTGCTAAGTCGCTTCAGTAGTGTCTGACTCTTGTCCATGGGATTCTCCAGGCAAGAATACTGGAGTTGGTGGCCGTGCCCTCCTCCAGAGAATCTTTCCGACCTAGGGATCAAAGCTGCATCTCTTATGTCTCCTATATTGGCAGACGAGTTCCTTACCACTAGTACCACCCAGGAAGCCCCTGGGGTCTATTTGGGCCTTCTGCCAATTTTTTTTATTGGGTTGTTTGTTTTTTGTTATTGAGTTGTGTGAGCTGTTTGTATATTTTGGAAATTAAGCCCTTGTTGGTCTCATCATTTGCAAATATTTTTTTCTCCCAGTCCATAGGTTTTCTTTTAATTTTGTTTATGGCTTCCTTTGATGTGAAAAAGTTTATAAGTTTGATTCAGTCAGTGAGTCAGTTCAGCCGCTCGGTTGTGTCCGACTCTGAGACCCCATGAATTGCAGCAGGACAGGCCTCCCTGTCCATCACCAACTCCCGGAGTTCACTCAGACTCCGGTCCACCGAGTCCGTGATGCCATCCAGCCATCTCATCCTCTGTCGTCCCCTTCTCCTCCTGCCCCCAATCCCTCCCAGCATCAGAGTCTTTTCCAATGAGTCAACTCTTCGCATGAGGTGGCCAAAGTACTGGAGTTTCAGCTTTAGCATCATTCCTTCCAAAGAACACTCAGGGCCAATCTCCTTTAGAATGGACTGGTTGGATCTCCTTGCAGTCCGAGGGACTCTCGAGTCCTCTCCAACACCACAGCTCAAAAGCATCAATTCTTCGGCACTCAGCTTTCATCACAGTCCAGCTCTCACCATTTATTCATATTTGTTTCATTTCTGTTGTCTTGGGAGATTGACATTGATATGATTTATGTCAGAGACTGTTTTGCCTATGTTATCTTCTAGAAATTTTATGGTCTCATGTCTTGTATTTAAGTCTTTAAGCTAGTTTTGAGTTTATTATTGTGTATCATGTAAGGATATGCTCTAACTTCATTGATTTACATGTGACTGTCCAACTTTCCGAACACCACTTGCTGAAGAGACTGTCTTTTCCCCATTGTATATTCTTACCTCTTTTGTCCATAAGTATGCGTATTTATTTCTGGGCTATCTATTCTGTTTCAATGACTCATATGTCTGTTTTTGTGCTAATACCATGCTGATTTCTTAAAAATATTTTGTTTTAAATAATTTATTTATTTGGCTATGCTGGGTCTTAGTTGCAGCACATGGGAGCTTCCGTTTTGTTGCAGCGTACGGGACCTTTAGCTGTAGCATGCAGGATCTTTAGTTGCAACATGTGATGTTTAGTTGAGGCATGTGGGATCTAGTTCCCTGACCAGGGATTGAACCCAGGCCCCGTGCATTGGGAGCACAGGGTCTTAACCACTTGACCACCAGGAGAGTTCCCCATACTGTTTTGATTACGGTAGCTTTATAGTTGTTTTCTGAAGTCTTATGTCCTCTGCTTTGTTCTTTTTCCTCAGGATTGTTTAGGAATCTTTATGCTTCCATATAAATTTTAGGTTTGTTTGTTCTAGTTCTGTGAGAAATATCATGAGTAATTTTGTGGGGACCATATTAAATCTGTAAATTGCTTTTAGTAGTATGGCTATCTTAACAATAGTGATTCTTCTAATCCAATAGGAATAGGATATTCTTTCATTTCTCTAAGTTGTCTTCAGTTTCCTGTAACAATGGTTTATAGTTCTCAGCATATGGATCTTCCACCGCCTTGGTCAGGTTTCTGCTAAGTATTTTACCTTTTTTTGATGTAATTCCTTTTTAAAAAGGAATGGCCTTTCTCCTTTCCCTTTCTGACATTTCACTGTTACTGTAAAGAAATAAACCAGTTTCTGTATGTTAATCTTGTATCCTACTACCTTGCTGAATTTATCAGTTCTGTTAGTTTTTGTGTGGAGTTTTTAGGTTTTTAAATATATAGTATTATGTTATCTGCATATAATGACAATTTTGCTTCTTCCCTTCCAATGTGGATACTTTTTATTTACTTTTCTTTTTTGGTAGCTGTGGCTAGGACTTCCAGTACTATGTTCAATAGAAGTGGTGAGAATGGGCATTCTTGTCTAGTTCCAGATATTAGTGGGAAGGTTTTCAGCTTTTCACCATTGAGTATTATGTCAGCTGCGGGTTTGTCATAAATAGCCTCTATAATCACTGTGGTAAGAGTTTTTGATCGTGAATGAATGTTGAATTTCATCAAATGCTTTTTCTGCATCTGTTGAAATGATCATGTGATTTTTTACTTTCCTTTTGTTGATGTGGTGTATCATATTGATTGATTTGTGTGTGCCGAGCCATCCTTGTGACTCTGAGATGAATCCAACTCGGTCGTGGTGTATAATCTTTTTTACATGTTGTTGGATTCACAGAGTTCTAAAATGAACTCAAGAAGAAATAGATCATCTGAATAGGCCCCTCTCTAGTAAAAGAAATTGAACTTGTACTTATAAACCTTCCCACAAAGAAAATTCCAGGACTAAACTGACTTAACTGGTTAAGTTCTACCAATTTATATCATTTGAGAAAGAACTAATGTCAGTTTTATACAAATTCTTCCAGAAAATGGGAGAGAAAGGATCATTCTTCAACTTATTCTGTAAGGCCTGCATGATACCAAACCCAGAAAGGGACATTATAAGAAAAGAAAATGACACAAATATCCTTCATGAAATACATGCAAAAGATCTTTGTTTTTAGCAAATTCCACAATATATAAAAAGGATAATACTTCCTGAGATTTATCCTAGGAATTCAGGGATGATTTAACATTAAAAGCTTGATTAATGAAATTTAAAATATTAACATACAAAAAGCAGAAACTGTATGATCCAATTCAGTATATACAGAAAGAGCACTAGACAAGACCTGACGCTCATTTATGATTTAAAAAAAAAAAAAAAAGGCTCGCAGCAAACTAGGATTGAAGAGAACTGCCTCAGTCTGATAAAGTGCATCAGTGAAAAAATTATCCATTAACATTGTGCTGACTGATGAAAGACTGAATGCTTTCCTTATTAGATGAGGAGTAAACAGGATACCCACTCTCACCACTTCTATTTAGCACAGCTTGTAAGGTTCTGAGGGCTTCCCTTGTGGCTCAGCTGGTAAAGAATCCGCCTGCAATGCAGAAGACCTGGGTTGGATCCCTGGGTTGGGAAGATCCCCTGGAGAAGGGAAAGGCTACCCTTGCCAGTATTCTGGCCTGGAGAATTCCATGGACTGTATAGTCCATGGGGTCGCAAAGAGTTGGACACAACTGAGCAACTAAGATTCTAACCATTGTAATAAGGAAGTGAAAAAAAAGGAAGAAATGAAATCTAGATTGGAAAGGAAGAGTTAAAACCATCTTGATTATGGTAACTGTAAGTATAGCACTTTCCTGAGTTCTACTGAGAGGAGCTAGTTGTGGGTACCCCCAGGATTGTAGGTGGCTGTGTAGAAGTGAAGGTAGGCTGGGCACCCCCCTGAAAACTGGTGTCTGAAGTAAGGGCAGTCTTGTTGAGACCTTACACTTTACCTTGTGAGACTGGATGTTAACTATAGGTAGTTAGTGTCAGAACTGAATTAAATTACAGGGCTCTAAACTGGTGTTGGAGAATTGCCTACAAAACACAAATTGAAGCAATGAGCCTAACTGTAAATCAGATTGTTGGCATAATCACCAAGAGAATTATTTTAAGTGATGGGCATGGAATATATTGACGTTACACTCCAAGTGGCAGATATCCAAAAAACAAAAGAGCTTTAACTGTTTCCAGCAGCCCTAGCATTAATAGAATTGTTATTCTTACTTTGAAATTCTACATATACACATATAAATATATGAAATGATAAGTATATATAATGTTAATGTCCTTTTGTACCTATATTTTCAGTATAATGGAAAATAAACCCAAATGTAAAATCAAATGTTTTAAATTTTAAAAAAAATTTATTGAAGTATAGTTGATTTACAATATTGTGTTTAATTTCTGCTGTACAGCAAGTGATTCAGCTATGTGTGTATATGCCCTTCATATTCTTTTCCACTATGGTTTCTCACAGGATATTGAATATAGTCCCCTGTGCTCTGTGCACCTATTATTTATCCATCCTATACATACTAGTTTGCATCTACTAATCCCAAACTCCCAATCCTTTCCTCCCCACCTCCCCTCTCCCCTGGCACCCACAAGCCTGTTCGCCATGCCTGTGAGTGTGCTTCTGTTTCATAGATATGTTCATTTCTGTTGTGTTTTAGATTCCGCATAAAAGTGCTGTCCTATGGTATTTGTCTTTCTTTTTCTGACTTACGTCACCTAATACAATAATCTCTAGGTTCATCCATGTTGCTGCAAATGGCATTATTTCATTCTTTTTTATGGCTGAATAATATTCCATTATTTATATACTTATATATGCCACCCCTTCTTTATCCATTCATCTGTCAATGGGCATTTAGGCTGTTTCCATTCCATTTTAATTTAAAGGGCCACAACAGACAACATGGTTTCCAGATTAAAGGAGGCTAAGCATATATGAAATTAAATATAATCTCTGACCCTTTACTATATTCTATACTAGAGGGTAAAAAAAAATACTACAAAGAATATTATTAGATCAACTGAGAAGACTAAAATGTGGATGGTAGATTAAATAAAAATCTGTATAAATGTAAATTTATGAAGTTATGGCTACACTGTGGTTATATCACTGGCAAATAGATGGGGAAACAGTGGCTGACTTTATTTTTCTGGGCTCCAAAATCACTGCAGGTGGTGACTGCAGCCATGAAATTAAAAGACGCTGACTCCTTGGAAGGAAAGTTATGACCAACCTGGATAGCATATTCAAAAGCAGAGACATTACTTTGTCAACAAAGGTCCATCTAGTCAAGGCTGTGGTTTTTCCAGTGCTCATGTATAGATGTGAGAGTTGGAGTATAAAGAAAGCTGAGCACCAAAGAATTGATGCTTTTGGACTGTGGTGTTGGAGAAGACTCTTGAGAGTCCCTTGGACAGCAAGGAGATCCAACCAGTCCATCCTAAAGGAGATCAGTGCTGAGTGTTCATTGATAGGACTGATGTTGAAGCTGAAACTCCAGTACTTTGGCCACCTGATGTGAAGAGCTGACTCATTGGAAAAGACCCTGATGCTGGGAAAGATTAGGGACAGAAGGAGAAGGGGACGACAGAGGATGAGATCATTGGATGGCATCACCGACTCAATGGACATGCGTTTGGGTGGTCTCTGGGAGTTGGTGATGGACAGGGAGGCCTGGCGTTCTGCAGTTCATGGGGTCACAAAGAGTTGGACACGACTGAGTGACTGAATTGAACTGATACCTACTCTTAGGAAGTACTCTGTGTTTAAGGAAAAAGGATGGCAATATGTATAGCTTTGGAGAAGGAAATGGCAACCCTCTCCAGTATTCTTGCCTGGAAAATTCCATGAGGAGCCTGGAGGGCTACAGTCCACAGTGTTGCAGAGTTGGGCACGACTGAGCGACTAAACAAGTGTAGAGCTTACTCTCAAATAATTCAGAGATGAACAAAAGATGAAGCAAACGGGGTAAATATGCACAGTAGATGAGTCTGGGTGGAGAGGCTGTAGGCGCTTCTTTTACCTGTCTGCTTGTATTTTTATGTTTGTAACTTTTGTAAATTTAAAATCATTTCCAAATAAGAAGTTTTTAAAAAATACTTTATAGGTGATTGTGTATTGCAGTTATATGTTGAAAGAGTTCCAGTCTGTTAAGGATACATTATGAAATATTTATGGACAAAATGATATAACATCTGGGGTTTAGCTTCAAGTTATATGGCATCTTTGCATGGGATATGAGAGTATACAAAAAACAAGGTTTGCTGTAGATTGATTCTCTTGAAGCCAAGTGATATACATGTGGATTTATTATACTGTTCTTTTTTTTTAATGTTTAAAATTTTCCATGACTTTAAATTGGGAAGAGTTGGCATCCTCTCAATATTTTTCCTTTTGAGAATACTGTGCACTTTTCTCTCACTCACTTTGTTTCCTTTGGTATAGGCTGGGAAAACTCATTTATACCAAATGCTTCATTATGAAAATAATGTATGTAGTCCATATGTTCCTTGAAACAATGAAAACCCTCATCGAAACAAAAAGACTTCTCTTAAGACCGCATCAGTGGCCACTTATTTCAAGCAATTTTAGACAGTGCATTCAAGTTTCAGACCCATCAGTAGAAGAGTCCCACTCTATATCTACAAAATACTTACACAATAATATCTCATTATTAAAAATTCCATGTGACCTTTTTTTCTATTTTGGTTTAAATTAATGTGTGCCTGGGTTTCGCTGGTGGCTCAGTGGTAAAGAATCTCCCTGCCTGACTTTGATCCCTAGGTCAGAAAGATCCCCTGGAGGAGGAAACGGCAACCCACTCCAGTATTCTTGCCTGGATAATCCCATGGACAAAGGACCTTGTGGGCTATAGCCCATGAGGTCACCAAAGAGTCGGTCACGACTTACTAAAACGACCACACTGTATACCTAGAGATGTGAAATCTTGATATGATTTGAGGGCAGATGAGGCCAATAATACAACAGGGAGGTGTTTTGCCTCAAAGGATGCCTTTCACTTTCAGGCCTTCTTTTTTCCAGGATTTGATTTCGTATACTGCTTGGCTAAGTGTTTCGCTCAGTTAAGTGGTTTGAAGTCACTGTTTAGTTGCATGCCTTCTGTAAAACATTTAGCCAGGCTCTCTCTTCCCAGACTGCAACACAACAAACAACGCTTACGTTTTGGTGGCTCTGACATGAACCAGGACAAGGAAAGCCTCTTCACAAGGCATAAACATCTTGTAATATGTCAAGAAAGACCTCTTCCTGGGAGGCCGTATCCCTAAACACAGAAATAGCTTCATTGAGAGATCCCTCGATGGCCTGAGTGTTTTGAGTGTTTGAGGTCATAGGAATGTATCTGTTTAGGGAAAGTTAAGACTGTGAGTCCTTTGGTTTTCCTATGCTAGATTTCTAGTTTGGTTCATCATTATGATTTTTCTTTCTTTGCAGAGATAGACTACTGTGCCTCACCTAACCATGGATGCCAGCACGAGTGTGTTAACACAGATGATTCCTATGCCTGTCGCTGCCTGAAAGGCTTTACCCTGAATCCCGATCAGAAGACCTGCAGAAGTAAGTTGCACAGATGGCCCCGCTGGCTTTCCGTTTTCTTGCAGATCTCCAGCAGATGTGCTCGCTGACATCATTCTGCCCCTTATTTTACCTTTTGTCTCGCCTGCTGTAATGGGGGTGATTTTTAGCCAGTGCATAAACTGGGTTTGCCCACTGGTTTCCTTTAGTGAAGTCGAGGCACCAGCTGAAGCTCTCACCTATCTGAAATGAGGAAGCATGTACCCACCTCCTTACCCTCACAACACGTATTTGGGACTTTGAGAAAAAAAAAGGCTGGGTCCAGAGTTGGAGGGAAAAGGAGCTGGTTTCTTCCGGTCCTACCTGATGAGACGCTTTTTAAATTTAATGTTTACTTTTATTTATTCGAGTGTGCCGGGTCTTAGTTGCAGCACGCTGGATTTTTGATTTTTGTTGCAGCATGCAGGATCTTTAGTTGTGGCATGTATCATCCTTACTCAGGATGGAACCCAGGCTCCCTGCATTGGGAGCTCAGAGTCTTAGCCGCTGGACCACCAGGGAAGTCTCAAGATGAGACCCTTGAGGGTCACTAAGAGGCGGACATTGCATCTTTCCTTGATATAAAGGAAGAAAAAAAATAGGAGACTCTGGGGCATCCTCGCAGCATTGGAGAGGTGCCTGGTGTCAGCAGGGTGATATTAAGGATGTGCTGAGTGGCTCAGATGGTGTCCTCTGGCACCTCAGAGGGCTTTATGGGGCGTCTAGAGCATGAACCTCCAGTGGGCTCTCTTTAAGTGACCTGTCCCTGAGAGCCTCCCTGGTCTACAAGGACAGTGATTCTTCTCTTTTTCTCACTTGTGAATCCTTCACACCTCAAGTATTCAGCACATACCTGCTGGTGTGACACAATATTTAGTGAGTGAACGAAAGAGTACATGGATCTCTGAGATTTATCATCCTGGAGAAATGGCAACTATCATCTGAATTAATGCCTTGTTAGAAAGGTAGCCTTTGTAAAGCACACAAGTTGTAATTTTTTTCAAAAAGCATTCCCAGTGTTAGGCCACACATACGCACGCTGAACTGTCCCCATTCTCCCGACTGTTGACTGACAGAACTCTCTGGAACTCCCACTGAGGGACATATCCCTCATCCCCTGCTTCCCAGTGGCGGATGCAGCAGTGTTTTGCACCACAGGACTGGATTTTCAAAAGGCTGACCACACATCGTTTTTTGAAAAGCACCGTGGGCTACTGAACTGAATCCACAAGCCACAGCCTGCCCACAGCACATGTGGACTCACCTGCTCACTCTACGACACGTGAGACCGTGTCTGGTGGTTAAAGGTAGCAGACCCCGAATTTTGCAACTGAGCCTCTCTTACAAGAGAGAATTCCCACCACCTTGCCTGGATGCAAACTCTGGCGATGTTCAGGCATCAGATGGGAATTATAACTGGGAGGTTCAGAATGTGAAAACAATTAGATAGACTATTTTCCATCAGACCACACATGCCTGCAGTCCGTGGGAGAGGCCAGCCCGGCCGCTCCTGTCTGTGCTATGTACACCTTTTTCTTGGGGCGAGTGTGTCAGTGGCTGGCTACCCCCAGGGAAAAACACTCACCAGTGGGACTCAGTTGTGGAACTAGACCTCTTCCATGGGGGAAAATTAGATCTGCTCCAGCTCAGTCGCTGGCGTTGCAGGCTTCACTGTGTGTTGCTAGTAGCGGGAGGAGGAAGTGAGCTGGGCACATGGCCATTGGTGGAGGGGAACTGGCTTGAAGCTCCGCAACACTTACAGTCATCTGAGATTCCCTTGCCCTCTGCCCCGCCCTCCACATCCTGCCTGGAGAGGCAGTTGGAATAAGACAAGGGTCCAAGGCAGTGCTTGCATCGTTATCAGGGGAGGAGGGAGGCCAAGAACAGAAGGATAAGTGGAGAGGAAGTGACCATTTGGAAGCAGTGTGACCACCACAAATTAGCCTGGAGACAGGCCTGTCTCCAGCCCAGAGTCCTTAACACTCATGCATATATATTCAGGGATAACTCCACTTCCTCTTCAGCCAGGTGCCCTAGGTTTTCATCCAAGAAAAATGTAATTTGTTTCTTAAAACCCAATGTCCTCATCAGCCCTTCTCCCAACATCCTGCCTCGTTGTTACTTTTTCCATTGTCTTTGCTGCAAACCCAGCCCTCCACTGCCAGATCCCTCTGAGAGCTATCCCTGCCCTGATGTGTGCACGCCGGCGATTATGGCAGACAGCTGCTAACGGAAAGTGAGCGCCCGGTGCCTCTCTGGAGCATTCCGTGGGATCAGGAAGCAGAGAAATGGGGTTTAAAATCTGGGCTTGGTTGTTAGGAGCCTGAAGATCTTCAGAGCCTTAAAGATCTCGAGCTCAGAGTACAGCCATTTACATTTAATGGGTGGTTGATGGATATGGGCTGTTTGCAAATCTAATAAGAAATCTATTTTTCAAAGGAATTTGATGTCATCCAATTAAACCAGGGAGTGGAGGGTGGGAATTCAAGGCACAATCCTACTGAAGAAAATACTCTTGGCCTGGATTTGTTCTTTCTCCTCATCCAGGCATAATTTTTTTTTCTGGAAAGTGCTGTCATAGACTTAAAGTATAAATTATTAGGCAAGGATGCAGAACATAGAGCCCAGGACTGACTGTCTAGGCGGGGACCCCAGGGTGGAGTCAGAGGTGGGTGGGACTCCAGGATTGCTCACGCTGGCATCGAGGCTGGCCCCCTGCCCCTACTAAAGGCATCACACTCTAAGCAGCAGGGTACAGGGTGCACAGGTTGAGTTGAGTAAGGGGGGCAAGTCTTGGCAGTGTCACACATCCTGGCCATGTGACCTTGGACAGACTGCTTTTGCTTCTCTGAACCTCCATTTCCTAAACTGAAGGAACATGACTTTCTGCTTTAACATTTTGTAGCCTGTCCCATCTTTCTAAAACTTACTCTCTGTGCCACTCAGTTGGCATGACAGTCTGCAGTGACCTATCTCTGATCTCTTGTGTTTTTTTATATCTTATCTTCTCAGTGAGGTCTCCAGCTCCTTTTGGAGCTGGTGCTCATACATGCTGTTTAGCTGCTGACAGCCCAGCCGTCTCATCTCGCAGGGTTACTGGACACTCTGGGCTTTGCCAGATAAACCCACACCCAAGCCCGGCTCACGTGTAGCTCATCACAGTTAATGAGCAGACTGGACCAGAGGTAGGGGGCATAGTGGGTACCCAGTGAATACCGAGTGAATGAATAAGTAACTTACATACATGTGAAGAACTGTGATTCAAGCATATAAAGAAGACAGAGCTCTCTACAGGTCAACCTCTGTGGCAAGGAGCCAGGAGAAGAGGCAGTTTGCCAGATGGCTGAGTGCTAACCTTTTTAAGAATCATCATGTTTTTAAATTATTTGTTTGTTTTTGACTGTGCTGTGTCTGTTTTTGCTGTGGGGGGGCTTTCTCTGACTGTGGCCAGCCGGGGCTACTCTCTAGTTGTGGTCCTCGAGCTCCCCATTGCGGTGGCTTCTCCTGTTGCAGAGCATGGGTTCTAGAGCTTGCGGGCTTCGGTGGCTGTGGCACATGGTGGGCTCAGTAGTTGTGGCTCCCAGGCTCTAGAGCCCAGGCTCAGTAGTTGTGGCCCACGCGCTAGTTGCTCCATGGCACATGGGATCCTTGCAGACCAAGAATTGAACCCATGTCCCCTGCCTTGGCAGGAGGAAAGACTCTACCACTGATTCACCAGGGAAGCCCCAAGAATCTTCATGTTTTTGAATTTAATTAGAGTATGTAACTCTTTCTTAAAGATAGTGTTGACCCTTTAAAAGTTGCGGTAAAATATACAGAATAAGGGGCTTCCTGGGTGACTCAGTGGTAAAGAATGTGGCTGCAATGCAAGAGATGTGGATTTGATCCCTAGGTTGAGAAGATCCCCTGGAGGAGGGCAACTCAACTCCAGTATTCTTGCTTGGAGAATCCCATGGACGGAGGAGCCAGGAGGGCTACAGTCCACAGGCTCACAAAAACTTGGACACGACTCAAGTGACTGCCTACAGAACAAAATTTACCACTGTAGCCATTTTTAAGTGCACAGTTTGGGCTTCCCTGATAGCTCAGTTGGTAAAGAATCCGCCTGCAATACAGGAGACCCCAGTTTGATTCCTGGGTTGGGAAGATCCTCTGGAGAAGGGATAGGCTACCCGCTCCCGTATTCTTGGGCTTCCCTTGTGGCTCAGCTGGTAAAGAATCTGCCTACAATGTGGGAGACCTGGGTTGGATCCCTGGGTTGGGAAGATCCCCTGGAGAAGGAAACAGCTACCCACTCCAGTATTCTGGCCTGGAGAATGCCATGGACTGTATAGTCCATGAGGTTGCAAAGAGTCGGACATGACTGAGCGACTTTCACTTCGCATTACTTCACTTCAGTGGCATTAAGCACATTTTTGTTGTTATGCAACCATCCTCACCATCCAGCTCCAGAACTTTATCTCCCCAGACTGAAACTCTGCACTGATTAAACAGTAACTCCCCATTCCTCTCTCCCCAAGTCCTGGCAACAACCATTCTATTTTCCATCTCTATGACTGCCTAAAAAAACCAGCTTGAACATTAGGGAGTTCACGGTTCACATATTGCTGAAGTCTGGCTTGGAGAATTTTGAGCATTACTTTACTAGCATGTGAGATGAGTGCAATTGTTCGGTAGTTGGAGCATTCTTTGGCATTGCCTTTCTTTGGAATTGGGATGAAAACTGACCTTTTCCAGTCCTGTGGCCACTGCTGAGTTTTCCAGATTTGCTGGCATATTGAGTGCAGCACTTTCACAGCATCATCTTTCCTGAAGGATGAAATAGCTCAACTGGAATTCCATCATCTCCACTAGCTTTGTTGGTAGTGATGCTT
>SJXQ01012831.1:48654-90614 GCA_006408695.1 Aepyceros melampus
CCCATCACTTCATGGGAAATAGATGGGGAAACAGTAGAAACAGTGTCAGACTTTGTTTTTTTGGGCTCCAAAATCACTGCAGATGGTGACTGCAGCCATGAAATTAAAAGGCGCTTACTCCTTGGAAGAAAAGTTATGACCAACCTAGATAGTATATTCAAAAGCAGAGACATTACTTTGCCGACTAAGGTCCGTCTAGTCAAGGCTATGGTTTTTCCTGTGGTCATGTATGGATGTGAGAGTTGGACTGTGAAGAAGGCTGAGCGCAGAAGAATTGATGCTTTTGAACTGTGGTATTGGAGAAGACTCTTGAGAGTCCCTTGGACTGCAAGGAGATCCAACCAGTCCATTCTGAAGGAGATCAACCCTGGGATTTCTTTGGAAGGAATGATGCTAAAACTGAAGCTCCAGTACTTTGGGCACCTTATGCGAAGAATTGACTCATTGGAAAAGACCCTGATGCTGGGAGGGATTGGGGGCAGGAGGAGAAAGGGACGACCGAGGATGAGATGGCTGGATGGCATCACAGACTCAATGGATGTGAGTCTGAGTGAACTCCGGGAGTTGGTGATGGACAGGGAGGCCTGGCGTACTGCGATTCATGGGGTCGCAAAGAGTCGGACACGACTGCGCGACTGAACTGAACTGAACTGATGACTGCCTACTCTAGGTACCTCATATAAGTGGAATCTTACAAGATTTGTCCTTCTGTGACTGGCTTGTTTCACTTACCACAAGGCTCATTCCACGTCAGAATTTCCTTCTTTTTTGAGGCTGAATGATATTCCACATTCTGTATTTGGCACATTTTGCTGATCCATTCAGTAGACACTTGGGTTGCTTCCACCTTTGGGCCATTGTGAATAAAGATGCTGTGAACACGGATACGTTCAGGGCCCTGCTTTCTGTTCTCTTGGGTATAAACCCAGAAGTGGAATTGCTGGATCACGGGTAATTCTAGGTTTAATTTTTTCTTTGAGGAACCTCCATACTGTTTTCCATAGTGGCTGAATGCTGGCTCTTTAGAACGGCGCTTACTGAAGATAATTTTCCTTTTCTCTGATGGTGTGATGGAGAGATTCCTGCAGGTCCTGCACTCTCTGGCCCAGTCTGTGGGGCCCTTTGTGTTCTGCGTCTCTTTACTTGGCTCTTTGTCTCTTTGCATGTGGCCGGTGTTTTCTTGCTAGGTCTATTTTCCTTCACGGAATCTCACTCCTTATTTTCTGACATTCACGTCTGTTTCACACAGGTGAGGCTGCTGATGAACTGATAACTGCACACAGCTAGCAACAGTCTGCCTCTCCTGGTGCAGAGAGTGTGCCCAGGGCCTGCGGCTCGGGGCGCAATCTCTCCTCTCAGGCCAGCCCCTGCGGGTCATGGGAGTCCTCTCCGTCCGCTCAGTCCGCAGCCACTACTTCTCTGCGCATGGAAAGTTCCATCCACCAGTCCTGTGGGAGGGCATATCATGGGCCCTTTACGGGATGGTCTGAGGTCCTTTGAGTATGAGTTTCATCTCATTTCTTTTCATACATCTTTGTCTTCTCTGGAAGAGACATCTTTCCTAGGGGCCACAATAAATTCTTCTGTCTTGTTGGCAAGAATAGGCATCTTCCCACCTCTAGACCAATTCCTGGCAAAGGAGAACATGCTTGCCAGGCTGGCTTACACAACTCATGACTCATGCCTTGGGGGGTCAGGGTTCTGGTTTCAGGAAGACAGGGTAATGCTTGTTGGCAAGGCAACCAACAGTGTCTGCCACATCCCCGGGAAAAAGAACAATGCAGCTAAATGGCTCCAGCTCAGCCCCTGAGGTTGGTGACCAGTCTCACAGGGGCCCTCCACAAGCTCATGTTATTTCCCTTTATAGTTCTTCATCTCTTCTATTACCTTCTTTGTATGTGGGGGTGGGGGTGGGGTGACCCAGCTTGTGGTTTTAGCATTTTCTACCAGAAAATGAAATTGCTAATTGACTGCTGGTGGTGATGCTGCCGATGTCTGCCAGCTGAAATGCAGCTTGGATAGGGGTGAATAGGGCAGAGCTATACCAACCTGGGCTAGCATCAGAGATGCGTCTTCTCCCGTTTCTTGATTACGGATGGTGTCACGCTCTCACCCAGAACCCAGTGGGGCTTTGGACCCTTCTTAATGTAACTGCCTTTTCCTGCCTCTCCTAAATCGCTGGGTATCTTGCAAGATCAGCTGCTGTTTATTCTGCCTTGTGCCGTCCCATGTCGTTGTCAGATGTCACTGTCGGCAGCAGCTCCATACATGCTTTGAGCCCTAGTAATCAGGTTAACTGGCAGAAGAAACGGAATTTTCCCAGCGTTTCCATCATTCTTGGGAGGAGATGGGCTGGGAACCGTGGCGCTCCACCCATTTTGTTGCAGGAAGGCGGACCCCTTCCAAGGCCTGAAACCGGGCTCTTGTCTAACACTCGGAAATGAATTGTCCAAGGAGACATAAGTGCTGACAAAGCAAGAGATGTTATTGGAAAAGGGCACCCGAGTGGAGAGCAGTAGGGTAAGGGAACCCAGGAGAACTGCTCTGCCGTGTGGCTCCCAGTCTCGGGTTTTATGCTGATGGGATTAGTTTCCGGGTGGTCTTGCCCAATCATTCTAATTCAAGTCTTTCCTGGTGGCGCACACATCTCTCAGCCAAGATGGGTGCTAGTGAAAGGGACTCTGGGAAGTGGACAGACACGTGGTGCCTCCTTTCGACTTTTCCGGAACTCTTCCGGTTGGTAGTGGCTTATTAGTTCCGTATTCCTTATCAGGATCTCCTGTCATAAAACAACTCATGCAAATGGTTACTATGGTGCCTGGCCAGGATGGGCGGTTTCAATCAGTGTGCTTCCCCTAACCATTTCACCAGCGTTTTGGCCATCTATCGAGGAAGAGACCCCTGCTGGAGAGCGCAGAGGGACATACCCCAGGTGCCAGCTTCTCCCAAACAAGCTCATGCAGAACAGGAGCTGCCATCTGTGTCCCATGGAGCACCTTCCTTACTGAATATTTACTGGGAGAGGCCAACCTCAGCCCTGGGAGAAGCCCCAAGCCTAAAGGAGTGTTTGCCCTTTCTCCCTTCAGGAATCAACTACTGCGCACTGAACAGGCCGGGCTGTGAGCACGAATGCATCAACACGGAGGAGGGCTACTACTGCCGCTGCCGCCGGGGCTACACGCTGGACCCCAATGGCAAGACCTGCAGCCGTGAGTGTACCTGGGTCAGGGGCTCATGGGAGGGCCAGGTTCACACACAGGCCCCGGGGCTCACTAGCAGTCAGTCATTTCTGAAGCTCCTGGGTTTCCTGTGAGCCTGATGGTCCAGCAGCCTTAACTTTCCTGGCCTCAGTTTCATCATCTGTAAAATGGGACTACTCATGCTGCTTACCTCAGAGACTGGATTGTGAAGAGTGAAAGAATCAGCATGTAGAAAACACTTAGAAAAATGCTGCTAGACACATAATAAAAGCCCAGTAAATATCAACTAGGCTTCCCTGGTGGTTCAGATGGTAAGGAATCCGCCTGCAATGCAGGAGTCCTGGGTTCGATCCCTGGATCAGGAAGATCCCCTGGAGAAGGGAATGATTACCCACTCCAGTATTCTTGCCTTGAGAATTCCATGGACAGAGGAGCCTGGCGGGCTCAGTCCATGGGGTTACAAAGAGTTGGACATGACTGAGCAACTAACACACACACAGATATTAGCTAATACTACCATTTGCTCTTGATTAAGTCAGACCAGCCTGCTTTCATCCAAACTCTGCCTCATACTAGACATGTGACCCCAGGTAAGGTATTAAAGTTCTCCAAGCTTTGACTTTCCCATCCATTTAAAAAAAGGGAAGATGATAACAGCATCGATATCCTGGAGTTGTTAAGGGGAATCATGAGGACTGTTTCAACCTCTTAGCACAGTGCTTGACACAAGGAAAACATACAATTAAAAATAAGAGCTCTTTGTTGCCACAGAGCCTGGGATAGGAACCAGAAAAGAGACAGACCTCAGAAGGCCCTTGGGCCACTGCAGACCTCATCTGAGGGCGAGCTGAGAAACGGGACTTTTTATGAAGCATTGTCTTCATTTTCTGGTGTAAGAGGCGAAACACAACTCGGTCCGGTGATGTCAACGTGGAAACTTGCAGGATGTGCCAGCTGGATGGTTCCATCTCTTTTTTACGAGGCACAGTCTCCACTGGTCCAAGCCAGCGGGGGTGGGGCGCGTGACACGGCGGGGGACGCCCTGACCCTGGGGGGTGCCAGCGAGGGGCTTGGTGACATGGCTGGCACAGAAGGGGCCCTTGTGTGGCTTTCCACCCAGAGAGCTGCACATCGGCTCCAGCTTTGGGGACAGAGATAGATTGTGAGTGAGAACAGTACAGCTGTTCAGTATTTGGACGCTTCACCGCCTGGAGGGGAAGTTTCACAGATGAAGTATTAGGTGCAGAGCAGTCCTGGGGAAACCTCGTGCCCCTTTCGGTCTGCAGAGGAAACACGTCCTCCATCGGGCTTTCGAAGTGTCAATCTCGGAAGTCAAAGCATTGTTGAACCAGAGAGTTGGCACTGCTCTGCATTTGCCTCTGGAAGTCTCCGAGTCCTTGTGAGAAGCCAGTGGTGAATAAGGGTCCTTCCGCTCGACAAGGAGATGCCTCGGTGAAGAAGGATCTGGTACAGTCTGCCTGCCTTCTCTTCCAGGAGCGTGGGGCCTGGCAGCTGACAGCTCTGACAGGCATCCCAGGGCAGGCTAGGCGTGACCTGGACGAGCCCACGCAGAGCCCCAGGGCCTGTGACCTGCCTCTCCCTCTCTGCACGCCTTGGAGCAGAAGAGATTGAGCCATCTTTTTCTTTCTGGAATCTAGTAAGAAGGACCATCTAGTCAGCTTCAAGAAAGTATAAACCAAGCTATTTCTTTCTAGGAGTCTCCAGAGACAGCCTGGTAATCCTATTCTCCATGGGGGCTCAGGGAGCCCACAGACCATCATGATAGGAAGCCCTTATGAGGTGCTTGCTCCATGCAGGCGTGGCCAGGATCACTTCCCAAGTACTCATTCACTTTATCTGCACCAGATCCCAGAGAGGCATCAATAATATTACCCCCATTTAAAGACGGGGAAACAAGCACAAGGGGATTAGATTAAGTTACATTTCCCAGGATCACGTGACGGGTAAATGGTGAACTGAGATGTGAATAGAAGTCTCTGGCTCTTGAGATTTTGTGAATGTTTGCAGTAGGCACAGCCACGGGTGGAATGTTCCAGAAGGCACAGTCCCAGGCCCTGTGGGAGTCAAAGAGATCCACCCCATGGCCCTGCACAAGGCCTCCAGTGTCTCTCCAGTCTCCGGGTGTGCATTTTCTCCATCAAGGAAATCTGGGAGGCAGCCTGCAGGGCTGTCTGGTGGGAACACAGGTCACCGCAGCTGTGTGTCTGTTATCCTAGCTGGGCCAGCTGTGCAGGGCTCGGGTGCCAGGACTGGCCACACACGCAAGGCCTTGGCGTTGGTTTGTTTTCTGAATCTGAATGTCCTGGTTTTGGGGGATAACACCACTTTTTGTCTTTCAGATACAAAGGAACTATACTATTCTTTCCTCTCCAACCATATACTTAGTAATGATAGGCATTCACAAAGTGATTATGTATGCCAGCCACTGTTCTGAGGGTTTTAGGTGAATCAACTCTTCCCACCATGTTCTAGAAAAAAGCGAGCCTCAACCCCAGTTCTCAAGTCATGAGATGCTGGCAGAGAGGCCAAATGACCGCCCGGCAAGCATCTCACAGCTGGGAAGCCGGTGGGGGGAGGTGTGAGCCCAAACAGTGTGGCGGGGAGCCCTCCCCAGTCAGCCGCAGGGAGCCGGTGGGGTCCGCAGCTGCACCTTCCCGAGCCTGGTTCTCCGCTCTGTGCCATGGGGAGGGCACCTTCTTGCAGCGGTGCCCCCGGGGATTGCAGGTGATGCCCAGACCTGGCTCAGGAGCAGAGGGCTACTGTCATTACCGCCTTGGCTGAAGTCGCAGGCACCTTACCCCTCAAAGAAATACGAAATAAAACAATCCAGGCCGGTGGCACAGGGTGGAAGGAAACCAGACACCTCTCTCTTTGGGGCAGCGGCTCCCCAGGGAGGTGGTTTTGTTCTCTGATGCCCTCCAGGCTTACTTCAGGGGTTTTCCCCGTGTGGTCGCCCGCAGGGGTGGATCACTGCGCCGAGCAGGACCACGGCTGTGAGCAGCTGTGTCTCAACACGGAGGACTCGTTCCTGTGCCAGTGTTCAGAAGGCTTCCTCATCAACGACGACCTCAAGACCTGCTCGCGTGAGTGCCCTTTTGTGCTTCTCCTACAGGGAAAAGCGTTGCCACCGGCGTGGAGAACGTGACGGCCGTAGGGGACGGCGGGTCCCCCTCTGTCCTCTGCTCGTTGCTCCGGGGAGGATGGTGGGGCTGTCCCCTGGGGACCACACGCCTTCCCAGGGCAGGAGGAGGAGGGTTGGGGGGGCGCGCAGGTCTGTGATCTGATTCCCTAGCTGTGGGGTTTTGCAGGAGTGGATTACTGCTTGCTGAGCCACCACGGTTGCGAGTACTCCTGCGTCAACACGGACAGATCCTTCGTCTGCGAGTGTCCCGAGGGACACGTGCTCCGCAGTGACGGCAAGACCTGTGCCAGTGAGTGTTGTGACGTCGGATGAGGGGGACCCGGCATGGGCGATCATGGGTCGGGAGTGCGAGGACAGTGACCACGGGTGGGTCTGTGCCCCCGGATTCGTGGCTGAACGTGTGCGGAAGCCCCCTCCCAGCGATGTCAGCCGCGGTAGCTGCCGCTTTCCTGCCCCAAGACGGCTTCTGCCTCTTCCTGCCTGGCCCATGGTCGTTTCGGAGCGGGCATGAGTTCTAGTGAAGTAGATGCCTTCTTGACTGCGGACTTTTGGCTGCGCTGCCCGCTGAGCGCGAGCTTTCTCTGGGCTACAGCCTCAGCGGAATCCTTACCTTCAGACTAAGTGAAAAGCCTAAAGTGACCAGCTGTTACAGGGTGGGTTCAGACTCTGGACTCTTGTGACTCCAAAGTCAGTTCTGCGAGAAGGGGAGGCTCCTGAGAACCCCGTCCCCTCCCCCAATCCGGATAATCTGGCAGCAGCTGGGGGAGGTGAGGTTGGCAGTGAGGTTCCCTGGGGACATATTTCCCGGCAGCTGGTCTCAATTCCTGTCTCCATTACTAAAAAAAAAAAAAAAAAAGCTCCCAGATGCCCTCCTCTTCACTGAAGGAGGCTATGTTTTCTGCCCTGCAGTCCTGTTTCCAAGTGGACCAAGATAAAGACTTAAAAATAGTCATTTTGATAGAAGGGGTCAGAAGTGGAGGAACAGGATTGCCGTGTACGTTGCAGGTCCTGCTAGTCTTTCCAGTTATAGGACCAGGTTCCCTGACCACTGATAGAACTGTGGTCACAACCTAACATGTCCACCTTTTTATGTAATCTGTTCACTTGGGCAGGTGCCCTGATTGCATAGCTGGGTGTGCCTCTGTAACTCCACCGGCTGGGAGAAAAGGTTTCCCCCATTTGGGATGGAGTCTTGAGTTTTATGGCTTGCTTGTGGCTGCCTGCCCGGCTGTCCCGGCCAGCACGGCCAGCACAGGGAGGGGCTGGACATCAGGGTGCAGAAAGAGAGTGGGTGTGTCGAATTGCATGTACATTTGACTGCATGCCAAAGCCAGAAGCCTGCTTTTTAGCTGATTTATTTTAATTCTCATATCTTAGATTATCCGTGCATTTCTTTGGACCTCCCCATTGCTGTGATAACCAAGAACTGACTATAAGATAATTGCAGGACGTCTAAGAAATTTTCATGACCCTTCCAAACAAATGCTACCTCTCTTCCTTACAATTGTGTGTCCCACTCCCTCCTTCCAGCCACATCTGTTATGGCCACTGACACTTTCAAATGTCTATTTTCTCATTTATAGGGCTTGTAACTAATGATATAATGATATCATCCATTTGAGTAAATGTGCAACAATATCATTAGAAGTGAATTTTGATATGTATTTGTTTATTATATATGGTGTGTCTACATGAGATGATCAGATGAGTTAGAATTATCCTATCCTCGGGCAATGGTTGGAGAAGGCAGTGGCACCCCACTCCAGTACTCTTGCCTGGAAAGTCCCATGGACGGAGGTGCCTGGTAAGCTGCAGTCCATGGGGTCGCTGAGTCGGACACGACTGAGCAACTTCACTTTCACTTTTCACTTTCATGCATTGGAGAAGGAAATGGCAACCCACTCCAGTGTGTTCTTGCCTGGAGAATCCCAGGGACAGGGGAGCCTGGTGGGCTGCCATCTCTGGGGTCGCACAGAGTCGGGCACAACTGAAGTGACTTAGTGGCAGCAGCAGCAGCAGGCAATGGTTGGAGTAGGAAATGGTGAAAGAAAGTGAAGTCGCTCAGTCATGTCCAACTCTGCAAACCCATGGACTGTAGCCTACCAGGCTCTTGTGTCCATGGGATTTTCTAGGCAAGAGTACTGGAGCGTGTTGCCATTTCCTTCTCCAGGGTATCTTCCCAGCCTGGGGATCAAACCCAGGTCTCCTGCAATGTAGGCAGACACTTTACCGTCTGAGCCACCAGAGAAGTCAGGGCCCCCTGATAGCTCAGTTGGTAAAGGAAATAGTAACCCACTCTTACACTCTTGCCTGGGAAATCCCATGGACAGAGGAGCCTGGAGGGGCTGTAGTCCATGGAGTTGCAGAGTCGGACATGACTGAGCACACACAGCAATGGTGGTATTTGTAAGGGATGCATTTTACCTGCCATCTGACACATAGCTGTTGAGCTTGTCCCCTGTCTGAAGCCTGTGTCTGCCCCGGGTTGATTCTGTCTAGCTGCCCTGTTCTGTAATAATGGGCTGTGTTTTCAGTGTGGCCATAGTAAACTGGGGCTGAGAATGTGTGTTTCCCAGTTCTGTCCCAGATCCCAAAGAGCCTGACACCATGACTGCATCTTTTTTGTAAATCACACTGGGCTGTGGGTGGGGAGCCCGCTGGAGTTTAGCCAGGCCTTCTCAGCAGATACGGGTGTCCTTGGCCCTTCATAAAAGCAGCCTCCACTTACCGCCTTGATAGCAGGTGGCCTGAAGAATACTCCACTCACTTTCTGGAAGGTTCTCTGAAGCATGGTGAGCAGGCACAGTTTCCCAGGGCCCTGGAAAGAAGGGACCCTGTTATTCTCACAGCCCTGCAGGCACCTTGGGCTCTCTGGCCTCTGGAGTGACCCCACCCTCCCTTCCTCTTGGTCCCCTGACCCCAAAGCTGCGATCACCCCTTGGAGGGTTGTTCCACAACCCTTAACGGGGTTGAGGTGGGGAGGGAAATCAGGAGGTCTCATCTGCAAGCTGCAGCTGAGAGGACTCCTCCCGTCTCTACCTCCTGGAAATTTCTGAAACATCTCAGCATCAGGAAAGACTCTCTAGTCTAGATGTGCGTGGAGCACACGGCCCACAGGCCTGCCAGCTTTTCTGGAGGTTAGAGACCCAGTCTTACTCAGAGACTGAGTTCCAGGCCTTGCCCACAGGAAATGCTCCATAAAGTTCAATGAATGTTGAGTGAATGGGCAGAGACCACCTGTGTTTTCATCCTGTGGCACCTGGCACAGGGTCCATCTTCTGTTCCGGACCCTTCAATGGACCTTGACTTGGCAGGTGGCAGAGAACACCTCCTGAGCCCCACCCAGGTCTTCTTCCCTGTTCCCTCTGGTTCTTCAAAGGAGGCAGCTCCTCTCTTCTCTGAGCAGGGCCTGAACTCCAGCCCAGCCTGTCTCCACTTAGGACAACCTCCATATCCCACCTCTGCTGGCAGAAGCCCAGCCCAGGGTCAGCATCACCTCCGTGGAGAACTTCCTGCCCTCCTGGCCTGCTGGGAGCAGCTCTGCTCCACCCGCTGCGGTGAGGCCCCATCAGGACCCTTCCCTGTGGCCATCTGTGCACAGATCTAGAATCAGCATGGCAGAGTAGAAAGAACACAGAACTAAGAGCCCAAAGACTGGGTTTAAATCCTGGGAGAAAACTGACCTCTCTGGATCTGACTGCATGCAGGCTAAGTTGTTAAAAGTCGTGTCTGACTCTGTGACCCTCTGGGTCATAACCCGTCAGGCTCCTCTGTCCATGGGATTTTCCAGGCAAGAAAACTGGAGTGGATTGCCATGCCCTCCTCCAGGGGATCTTCCTGACCCAGGGACCAAACCCACATTCCTTAGGTCTCTTGCCTGCATCTAACTGTTCACCTGTAAACTGGGAATGATCATTTATGCCTCTTTCTCAGGGTCACTTTGTGGCACAGGGAAAGACATTCACTGAAGTGCTTGGGGAACTTGTAAATTGCCATAAAGCTGAAGGTACTCTTGTTGAAATCTTACCTCCCACTGTTAGACAGCCCCACACTAGGAGAGGGCTAAGGTAGCATCCTGCTTTGCTGCCTGGAAACCCACTTCTGGTAGGCCTGGCTTGCCCTCCTTGTGGCGACTAGCTGGGAGGAGTCAGACTCGAGAGCCCAGGCGCTACCTTCCTCTAGCAAGCGGCTGGTGCTGATACAGATCTGAGTGACAAGCATAGAGCACGGGGCATTTCAGCTGGGGATACTCCTATACTGGCTACCAGAAGCGGGTGTGCAAAGGCTTTTTCCTACCTGATGCCTCCCAGACTGACTTTGAAGGACCGAAGCAACCTTGAGCAAGACAAGAGCAGTGTGTTACTGTATTTAGGAAGTATCAAAAACTGCATGCTTGGTGACTTAGCAGCAGAAATGTAATTATCTGCAGTTCTGGAGCTGGACGTCCAAGATCAAGATGCCGGAGTATGGTCAGCTCTGGTGAGAACCCTCCTCTGAGCTTGCAGATGTCTGCCTTCCTGCTGTGCCCTCCCATCACACATAGACACACACATAGAGAATACGCTCTCTTGTAGTATCTTTTTAGAAGGGCACTAATCCCATCATGAGGGGTCCCACGCTGATAACCTCATCTAACCCTAGTCACCTCCCAAAGGCCCCACCTCTGAATACCAGCACATTGAGGGTTTGGGCCTCAACTCGGAATTTGAAGAGAACACAATTCAGTCCATCACAGAGACTGGAGAGAAAAGACCACTTTACCCTCGTGTATTTACATTAGAGGTTGAAAGAACACAAGGAAACTTCAAGATCTTTTCTTTCTTTTGTGGCATGGGGAGAAAACTGATGCCGCCCAGGCTGACCCTGGGGGTCAACAACAGAGTCGGGGCTAAGAATGGGGTCCCCTGACTTCAGAATCTCTTACCTGGGGTGACCTCTAAAAATATGTCTCAGTTGAGCTGCTTCTGGTTTGTCTGAGAAAAAAAAAAAAACCTACACAGAGTTAGCAAATGAATGGCTGCTGCTAGATTTATTATCTTTTTTAATATGCCAGCAAATGGTGTAATTCTGTCTTTCAGCCTTGGTCACCCTCTTGGCAGGCGGCCACTGTGGCTTTCTCCCTCTGGGGTTGGCGTTGGTTTTAATAACCTCCTACGTGGAGCCCCAGACACAGGATTGCTTTCTGTCATCACTGCAGAGGTGCGAGTCCTCGGAACACATTACCCCATGATTGCTGCACCACAGCCTGTGCGTGAGTCACCAGATGTGGAATCCAGATGTGAGGAACAGACTGTATCAGTGTGTGGGGCTGTGAGACTCAGGCCCTAAAACCTGTGCTACGTCCTGAAGCGTCTGCTTGGCTTGATCACGAGTCGTGCAGACCCCCTTCACGATAAGGCTTTAATTAATATGTAGACCTGCCTTCTGACATTTTTTTTTGTTTTAAAAGAGGATCCTTTCTAAAGGGAAAATGTTTCATTCCTGCATCCTGAGATCTCTGCTAAGCCCTTACATCCATGTCACATGAAGTGGTGGTTCCGTCTGTGCCCACTCTCTTCTCTGGATTCGAGTCTGGGTGCTTCTGGTTCACTGATGCTCAGCCTCCATGAGCGCTTCCTGTGGACCCGCTGTGCTGGCCATCCTGTGCTGAGCCCGGGGCACCGTGGGGTTGATGCAGGTTCAGTTTCTGCCCTGAGTTTAAAATTTCTCGGGGAAGAAGGATATTATGGATGGATCTCCCATTCTGTGTGATGAGAGTCATGATGGGGGAAGGAGAGGTGTCACGGGGCATCTGGCAGGGGCACCCTCACCTGGTCCAGAGGAAGTCTTCCTGAGAAAGAGGCATTTGATCTGACCTTTAGAGCCTGATGCAGGGAGCTGTGCAGAGACGGAGGGTGTTATGGACTGAATATTCGGGCCCCCACCCCCAAATTCATATGTTGAAAGTCTAACCATGGAAGGTGATGGTGTTAGGAGGCAAGGCCGTTAGGAGGTGATTAGGTCGAGAGGATGGAGCCCGTATGAATGAGATCCCTGCCCATAGAGCTCTCCAGTCCCTTCTGCCATGTAAGGATACAAGAAGTCTGTGACCTAGAAGAGGGCTCTCGCCCAACCTTGCTGGCATCCTGACCTCAGACTTCCAGCCTCCAGAACTGTGAGCAATACATTTCTGTTGTTTATAAGCTACTCAGTCTGAAGTGTTTTGTTAGAGCAGCCCCAAAGGGCTAAAACGGAGGGGGTGGTCTTCCTAGGCACAGGAAATAGAACATGCCAGCCAGGGTCCAGAAAGTGAACTGAAAGAAGCTGAGGGTACTGAGTACTAAGTACTGAGTACTGAGTAGTAAGTACCGAGTGCTGAATTGAGAGGGAGGCTGGAGAGATGTGAGCCCGGAGGAGCCATTGAGACAGACCGCAGCAGCATTTAGAGTTACATTATGCTATTTGGAGGTTTGGCTTCCCTTGAGAAAACTGGTTTAGTTTCCTTCTGAGAATCTATCAGCCTATCTGAGCAGCCTCTGCTGAGTCTGCTGGGCGAGGATGACCCCTGGACCACAGAGGTGACAGACCTGTGATCTAATCACACCTCTGCACCCAGCACGGCTGAGACTAATCATCTCTGCAGGGTAAGGGGCCTTGGGAAAGTCACACCCGCTCTGTGTCCTTCAGTTTCTGTGACTTTAAAGGAAGGTGTCGGATCAGTTCATCCCCAAGGTCCCCTCCAGCCTGAGAACGAGGGTAGAGGCTGGCAGAGTAAGGGCTCCATAAACACTTACTGAATGAATGAACTCTTGTCGGAGTGCCCACCATTCTCCCCAGGCTGAAGGCCCCCTGTAATCGTGAGTCAAGGATGTTGGCTCTCTTTGCCTGTTAGGGAACCACTGACATGCTTTCCCAGCAGGGAGTACCCTTAGCTCCAGAGAGATGCTGACTCCAAGCTGGTTTCCAGACTTGGTGACTGAAAGGCAGCTGAAAGCCTGTGGTCGGGGAGTTAGCTAGAGTACAACTTTGGCCTTCTCTAATTTACCATGTGTGGTTCTTTAATTATGAGTGACAGGAATGTCCCTAATGGGCAGAAACTGGACGTTTTGCTGAACAAATGCGAATTGCACTCTGCAAGGCTGGAAGGAGGGAGAGAAAGGGGAGCCCAGCTGACCGCCACCATCCACATGGCGTGGGTTCTCATTTAAAACTCTCGTGACCCTTGGTTTTCAGAGTAGAAAGCTGAGGAAATGTTTCCTTTAACTCAGCAGGCATTTGCTGAGGACCTGCTGTGGAGGCCAGGCATTAAGTTAGGAGCTGGGAGATGCAGCAGACGAGGGCAGGTTCAGCCCGTGGTCCCTTGGAGGTCAGAACCCGTGTAAGCGTGGTCCAGTGAGGAGGCGGGCATAGGTCCAGAGCAACCAGTAAGTGTTTGGTGATAGCTGTGATGCTGGGCTTTCCTATAGCTCAGATGGTAAAGAATCTGCCTGCAGTGCAGGAGACCTGGGTTTGATTCCCGGGGTAGGAAGATTCCCTGGAGAAGGGAATGGCAACCCACTCAAGTATTCTTGTCTGGAGAATCCCATGGATAGAGGAGCCTGGCGGGCTACAGTCCACGGGGTCGCAAAGAGTCGGACATGGCTGAGTGACTAATACTACTACTGCTAACTGTGATGTTACCAGAGGTGGCAGGTACCTGGGGCTGTGCGGGTCTGTGCAGGGAGGTCCCAGAAGACACCCAGAGGAGGTGGAGGCAGCAGACGATCAGCTGGGCAGAGCCCTGTAGGGGGAGGACTTCGGGCTTGGCGGGCTTCCCTGGCGGCTTAGCTAGTAAAGAATCCCTCTGCAGTGCAGGAGACCCCGGTTGGATTCCTGGGTCAGGAAGATCCACTGGAGAAGGGATAGGCTGCCCACTCCAGTATTCTTGGGCTTTGCTAGTGTCTCAGCTGGTAAAGAATCTGCCTGCGATGCAGGAGACCTAGGTTCGGTCCCTGGGTTAAGAAGATCCCCTGGAGGAAGGGAAAAGCTTCCCACTCCATTATTCTGACCTGTATAGTCCATGGAGGTTGCAAAGAATCGGATGCGACTGAGCCACTTTCACTTTCTGGCTTGGTCCTGAGGTGCTGAAAGAAAGTACTCAGAGCTGAGGGGAGTGTGGCTGAGATGAGGCCGCAGGCAGGTCCTGCAAACCTCACCAGTGAGTCCTAGCCAGACTCTCAGGAGGCACTAAAGGGTGTCAGGCAGATGGAGGGAGGGATGTCTGCACACACGCTTTAGAAGAGCACTCCGGCTGAGTCCAGGAGAGTGGACTGGAGGGGGTGAAGTAGGTTTGTGAAGACCTAGTTGGTAGATGGAGTAACAGCCCAGGAGAAAGATGATGGCAGGTGGTTCATGATGATGGAGGAGCGGCATCACCCCTCTGGACACTTGGGAAGGTCTCTGAACCTACGTTCTGGGTCCTGCGCTGGCATCTCACTTCTGGCAGTTTGTTGGTGTCATCTGTGGGCCTTTTTAAAATGTCCGAAAGTCCAGGCAGCACCCTGGACTCCTGAAATAGCGGTTATCTTACGTTGATTGATGCAAGCTCCCTGCAGGACAATTTGAAAAATATTTATCCGGGGGTAAATGTTCCAACCCTTTAGTGAGGCAATCCTACTTCTAGGTGTTTATCTTTCGGACTTGCTTTCCCATTGTATGCACGACTACAGGCACACGAGTATCCCCTGCAGTAACAATTGTAATAGCAAAGCCCACCAACCACCTCAGTGCCCTTGCAATAAGAAACTGGTTAAATGAATCACAGTGCTGCCTTTAAAAAATAATGATGTAGGGTGTCAAAAGCGAGAGAGAAGGGTACTTGTATAAGATGTTTTTGTTTAAATTTGATTTTATTTTTAGAATGGTAAAAGGTATACATAGTTTAAAAATCAAAACAATATGAAAAGACGTGCATTAAGGAGTTTGGCTCCCACTCTTGCCCACCCTTCCATCCCCCTGCCTCCCTCTGGTTCCCAGGTAACAGGTGGTGGGCGGCCTCCAACGAGGGCGGCCCCTCCTGGATTCACACACGTGTATTCCTTCTCTTCTTCACCGTCCGCCTGCGTGACCGACAGCATGTGGAAATAACAGTGCTGTGTCACTTCTCCAATGAAGTCATCAGAAACTGTGGCTGCTTTCTGGGAGCTCTGTCTGGCTTATTGAAGTCATGTTGGCTTCACTCTAAGGGAAGCCGTATTGGGAGCAGCCCTGTGGAGAGGCCCACATGTTGAGGAGCTGAAGCCTTGCGTCATCCGCCAGGGAGGAATTGAGGCCAGTGCACACACCAGTGAGCTCAGAAGCAGATCCTCTAGCTCCAGTGGAGCCTTGGGATCAATGCAGCCCCCAGGGGACCAGCTCGACTGCAACCTCATGAGACACTCTGAGCCAGAACCTCCCAGCTGAGCCACTGCTGGCTTCCAGGCCCTCAGAAACTGTGTGACATCACACATGTTGCCTTAAGCTGCTAAGTGTTGGCATACCTTGATTCACAGCAATGGATAGCTGCTGCTGCTGCTGCTAAGTCGCTTCGTCGTGTCCGACTCTGTGCGACCCCATAGATGGCAGCCCACCAGGCTCCCCAATCCCTGGGATTCTCCAGGCAAGAACACTGGAGTGGGTTGCCATTTCCTTCTCCAATGCATGAAAGTGAAAAGTGAAAGGGAAGTCGTTCAGTCGTGTCCGACTCTTAGTGACCTCATGGAGTGCAGCCCACCAGGCTTCTCCGTCTGTGTGACTTGCCAGGCAAGCGTACTGGAGTGGGTTGCCATTCCCTTCTCCACAATGGGTAGCTAACATTCCATTTTATTTCCATTCCGTTCCTGTTTTTTGGGGCTTCCCTGGTGGCTCAGCTGGTAAAGAATCCACCTGCAATGCTGGAGACCTGGGTTCGACCCTTGGGTTGGAAGGATCTCTTGGAGAAGGGAACGGCTACCCATTCCAGTATTCTGGGCTGGAGAATTTCATGGACTATATAGTCCGTGGGATCACAAAGGATCAGACACGACTGAGCGACTTTCACTTTCACTTTTCTTTATATGAATAAAAGCCAATACAAATATCTGTTTATATTTTTCCCATTTCCTTAGGCACACACGAAATGGTGCACCACGTATCACATTCTATGCCTTTTTTTCTTCACTCAATGATATTTATTGGAGATTTCTTCAAACCATTACATAGACAACTTCCTTATTCTATTTACAGCTGCTTAGTGTCTCATTGGGGTTTCCCTGGTAGCTTTCCCTGGTAGCTCAGCTGGTAAAGAATCTGCCTGCAATGGAGGAGACCCTGGTTTAGTTCCTGGGTCAAGAAGATCCCTTGGAGAAGGGATAGGCTACCCACTCCAGTATTCTTGGGCTTCCCTGGTGGCTCAGTTGGTAAAGAATCTGCCTGCACTGCAGGAGACCTGAGTTCGATTCCTGGGTTGGGAAGATCCCCTGGAGGAGGGGCATGGCAACCCACTCCAATATTCTTGCCTGGAGAATCCCCATGGACAGAGGAGCCTGGCGGGCTGCAGTCCATGGGGTCACAAAGAGTCAAACACGACTGAGGACTAAGCACAGCGTCTCACTGTGTAGAATATTTGTTCAGCTTGTCTCCTGAGTAGTTGTGGACATCTGGATTGTTTCCCACTTTTCATTATTACAAGCGATGCTGCTGTGAATGACTTGAAAGTATATCTCTTCTTATGGTGCCAGGGTATCCGCAGGAGAGGATCCCAGAAGTGAAGCTACCAGGTCAAAGGTACATTTTGTACTTTAGGCAGATACTGCCAGATACCCCCTCCAAAGGGGACGTCTCCCCTTAGTATGTTTGAATTTTGAATCATGGGCCCGTTTTGCCTTTCGAATAATCTCTGCAGGTGACTGGTGTTCCCCTGAGGTTGAGAACCATTGCTCTAGTCTCTTGATCAGATGGCCTGAGCGGGTAAGAAGGGAAAAGGTTAAAACCCCAAATTCTCTACATGCTTTTAAAGCATGCACACAACAAAATTTCCAAACAGCTATTAGTACAAAAGCCCAGGAGAGCTCAGAGGCTGGGCTGGGAGCTCCCAGGATCGTCTGCACCCAGTGGTGAGGATGCCCCCTGAGAACAGTGCTTTCAGGCTCAGCAGGTTCCTGAGAGAGGAAAGCAGTGCCCCTCTGCCAAGTACAGACTCGTCCTGCAAGAGCCTGGGGGGCCAATGACCTTTCAGGATCCTTGTGGAAAGACTCAGTCACTCTTCAAAACTGCAGCCTGAGATGAAGCTACAGGGACAGGACAGGGCATGGGGGATGCTCCAGAAAGAAGGGGCGCACACAGGGGGGCCTGTCTGCGTTATGGCTTGACAAGGCTGGCCTGAAAGAGTTATGGCTATTTTATTACATTGGAAAATGGAGTATTCTTAATATAAATTCATGGTGAGGAAAAAAAACCGCTCACCTCCACAGCCAGCCAACTGTCTGTATTATGGATCACTCAATTGTATTTCCACTCAACACTACGTGAGGGATTACCCCAAGCCATCAAGAAACGTTCTGCATCAAGAATGAGTCTAGATTGTGCCCGGAGAAGTAAGTCATGTTCTGAGCAAGAGCAAGGCCCAGCTCTGCTTTGACTCTCCTCTGCAGTTATAATTTCAGTTGATACAATGCTTTCCCACTGTTCAGATTTTGGCGGCCCTTCTGCCCAAATGAATACAAAATTCCCTTCATGTTTGGATGCTTACTTTAGAGTATAGCAACGCAGTGTAGCTGGGAAAAACATGGGATTTATTATCAGAAGATTACATTTTTAATCTAGTGCTATCACTTATTAGCAACTGATGTTGGCAAGCCATTAATCTTCCCAAAGCATAGTTTCCCTGGCTGGTAAATGAGAATAACAACAGCTGCTTTAATTAACCCATAGGGTAGTTCTCAAGATTCCTCTCCAAGAAAAATACTGCAAAAAATGCCTTAGAAAAAAGCGTATGGTCTGTGCCTGGCTATAAAAATGATTATGCGCTTTGGAGCATTCATTTTAAAACCTCACTTCAAAGCCACTGTAGAAATTCTGCTCCATCTGAAATGGTGGCGTTGACTCTCAGAATTATGTTTGGTTCTTAGAAAAAGTCCCTTTCCATCTGTCCTCAGTATCAGGCTTTAACATATCAGCCCGGATTTTACAGCCTGCTGTCACAGAAGCTGGCCCAGCCCCGTCTATGGCCATGCCATTCTTCAGTTGCTCAGCCCTAGGACCTCGGGGTCACCCATGACTCTCTGTCATATCCAGGTGAAGATGGACTCTCTATACTAACCCATCAGCAAAGCTTGCAGGCTCTGCCTTCAAAGTCCAGCCGCAGTCTGACCCTCTCACGCCCCTGTCTGGGCCACCAGAGCAGTGGCTCTCTTCCCCCTCTCCCTGCACCAGCCTTACCCATGGCCCGTTCTGTGCATGGTGGTCCTTTAAGAAAAAAGTCAGTTCGTGTCACTCCACTGCTCAGAACCCTCCAGTGACCCCTTCTGACTTAGATGCAACCACTGCGTGTGATTCCCACGAGGTCTGTCCCGGCTCATCGCCTGCCCGGTCCCCTGATCTCCTTGCCTTTCCTGAAACCTGCCGCACCCGCTCCTGCACTGTTTGCGGATGCTGTACTTCCTTGGGTGTCATTCTTTTCAAGTACCACGCACTCACTCGTCTCTTTCTCCAGGGCTCTGCTCAGTGTCAGCTTCTCTGACATGGCATGGGAAAGAATAAGCCCTCTGAACGCCTCAGATCAGCAGGCCCTCTCCATCGCCCTCTTCCTGCTTTTCTCTGTAGCACCGTCTCCTGACATATACATTTGTCTGTCTGTCTTGCCCCTCTTTCCTTCCACCCTGCCACTACATGTAAGGTTCACAAAAGCAGAAACTTGGTGTTACTCATTGTTATGTCCCCAGAGACTGGAAGAGTGCCTGACTCAGAGAGAGGGAACTCACGAAATACTCCACAGATCAGTGAACAGATGAATGAATGAATGGATGGATGGAGGGAGGGATGACCAAAGTAGAACACATACATGCATACATAAGCGGATGTGCAGATAGTCATGGTTATCTGAGAATCTGACATGGTTACATGGTAATCAATGATGTGGAACTTATTTTCTAATATTTATAGGCCATTTCTATCTCTCCTTTTGTAACTTGTCTTTCCGTGTCTTTTGTTCATTTTTCCTACAGAGATAATAGTATTGTTTTATTTTATGTGCTTTTTATATATGAAGACATTTTGCTCATAGACATGCTTTCTTCTATTTTGAAATGTACCCTGTAGGATAAAGTACTGCTTTCATTTAAGGTGTCTGAAATATCTTAAGAGATGAGAGGAGTCACTAGTATATGAATCATTTCCTTCTTTTGTTTCTCTGTTTCCACTTGGCTTCTCAGAACTGGACGCTTGTGCTTTGGGCAAGCATGGTTGTGAGCACTCGTGTGTAAGCAGTGGAGACTCTTTCGTGTGCCGATGCTTTGAAGGGTACATACTCCGTGAAGATGGGAAGACCTGCAGAAGTAAGTTCTTATTGGAGTGGGTTCCCATTATTATGTCTGATCTCTGCCTGAAATCCACCAGCCTGATCTCTGTGTAAATCAGTTACTCTCAAAAACCATTGCCACAGACCAGTAAGTGTAATGTGGGATCCTAGATCAGAAAAAAAATGACATCAGGTTGAAAACTAAGGAAACGTAAATTAACTACGGGCTTTGTATGATATTACTGTATCAGTATTGGTCCATTCATCATAACCAGCGTATCACACTAATGTAAGGTGTTGATACTAGGGCAATCTGGGTATGTGGTTTACAGGGAATCTTTGTACTGTCTTCTCAATTTTCCGTAGATCTAGAACTGTCCTTAAAAAAAAAGAGCCTATTAAAAAGAAAACAAATGAATGGACAAGTGACAAAAGTCAAAGCCAGAGCCACAGCTGAAGGTGATGCGCCCCGTGACAAGAAACAGTGTGCTCTACTGGAAGGGTGTCCAGCCTGAAGCCCGGGTTCTCTCAGCTTCTAGTGCTGCCACTTATTAGCTAGGCAACCTGCTTAACTTCTCTGAGCCCCTGCTTCTTTATCTTTGGCAATATTGTTGCTATTGTTTCTGGTGCACAAATCCCTCTTAGAGACTCCCCTTTTGATGAGCCCATTCTTACATCTCAGAAAGCAAGGTCTCTTCCACAGGGCCAAGACACATCTCCATCAAGTCAAAGGGGAATGGGTAACCCTGAGCAAATGATTCCTGCCCTTGTCAGTCATCTTCTCAAGCTTCTCAAAGCTCTCTTTACTAACAGAAACTCATATTGATGCATTTAAAGAAAAGATGGGTACCTGGAAGTATTACTCTCATTTTTCATAAAGGAAAGGGAAGCCTGCAAGAGGTTAAGTGATTCTCCAAAGTCATGTTGTCAGGGAAAAACTCAAAACTAGATTTCAGCATCACCAGTCCAAATTGAGGTTTACTGTCCTAAGTAATCATATCAGCGCCTGCGGAAGGCCTGTGATGGATTGCGTTTTTACGAGACACTGGAGTAGGTGCTGGTGGATGGCGGTGGCTGTGACAGTGAGGAAGCTTGGAGAGCGAACCCGAAGTAGAGCTGCTGGGCTCAGATGGCCCTGGAGTCCAGGGGCTGAGAAGGATGGATCTCCCAGGTGAAGCCCAGGGAAAACTGACGTTGGTGAAATTTTTAACCTTGCTGTCCTCAGGGAAAGATGTCTGCCAGGCAGTGGACCACGGCTGTGAGCACGCTTGTGTGAGCACTGGGGAGTCGTACGTCTGCAAGTGCATGGAGGGATTCCGGCTGGCAGAGGACGGGAAACGCTGCCGAAGTAAGTCGCTTCAGCTCAGGACAGTTAGGGAGCTTCTTTTAACATTGAAGTTTTCCGTTATAGTCAGTGTCACTACTGTAAGTTCCTGTCTTAGATGCTCTGAAACTGCTGTGCTCGTGATCAGTACACTGCACACTCAGTGCTTCAGGAATTTCTCAGCCAGGGTCCTGAGTTGTCAGGCTCTTCGTTGCTTTCATTTCTCCCAGTTGTAGCCCCTTTCCACAGGAGTTGTGTGGATGCGCAGAGCCTAGCAGAGTGGCTGGATAGTCATTGGAAGGGATTAGAATCTGGGTCAGCAATCGCGGTGAGGGTCAAAGCATAGTTGTAGTTCTTTTTCTTCTTGGAAAACCTTGTAAGTAAGGGAAGAAGGTGAGAGAAGGGATGAAGGGTTTTTTTTGGTGGGGGTGGGGTCTAGATTATCCATTAACATTTATTTCTGTGCATCACTCAGAACAGATTATGAGAGTTTTCTTAGAAGGTATATTGTTCAGGGTTCTCCAGAGAACCAATAAAATGTGTGTGTGTGTGTGTGTGTGTGTGTGTTCGTGGATAGATGATAGATCAATAGATAGATAAGGAATCTGCCGGGCAGGTTGCTGACCCAGGGAAGAGCTGATATTGCAGCTCTAATCTGAAGGCAGTCCCCTCTTTGGGGGAAATTCAGTCTTTTTTTTCTAAAGGTCTTCAAAGTAGGGCCCACCCATATCATGGAGGATATTCTGCTTTACTTAAAGGCTCGTGATTTAAATATTATCTCATCTAAAGAAGTACCTTCACAGCAACATTTAGACCAGTGTTTTATGCAACAACCAGGCGCCATAACCTAGCCAAAGCAATGATAAAATGAACCATCACAGCCCCGAGAGGGAGAGACAGGGACACATGAGCTCAGTGATGTGGGCAGGAGATGAGCACAGGGTCAGGATTTCCACCCGCTGTGAGATTCTGAGGTGTTAACCCCTATTTTCAGGGGATCTTGACGTGGTATACTTGTTTTTGTGATACTCTGCTCCAGTGGGCGGGATGGCCCTTCTTTAGTTTAAAAAAAGAAAAAACTCATCTGCGGTGGAGGTTGATTTGCGGGAATTGATGCTTTTGAACTGTGGTGTTGGAGAAGACTCTTGAGAGTCCCTTAGACTGCAAGGAGATCCAACCAGTCCATCCTAAAGGAGATCAGTCCTGGGTGTCCATAGGAAGGACTGATGTTGAAGCTGAAACTCCAATACTTTGGCCACCTGATGCGAAGAGCTGACTCATTTGAAAAGACCCTGATGCTGGAAGGGATTGGGGGGAGGAGGAGAAGGGGACGACAGAGGATGAGATGGCTGGATGGCATCACCAACTCGATGGACATGGATTTGGGTGGACTCCAGGAGTTGGTGACGGGCAGGGAGGCCTGGTGTGCTGCAGTTCATGGGGTCGCAGAGTCAAACACGACTGAGCGACTGAACTGAACTGAACATCACAGATTGCTGAAATAACTTGGGGCTTCCACAGAGGTAAAGGAGAACTCACTCCTCATTATTCCTCCAGGAGGAGGGGCTTTTCTGCCTTTAGCAGGAAGTTCTGTTTGCAAGACCGATTCCTGGGATGCCCGTGGGTCCAGGGCCTGGCTCTGCAGGGCGCCCTACGCGAGGCTGTGTTTGCCTTCACACAGCAGTGTCCTTCTGCGGGGACCATGGCTGCAGTTCTGCCCGTTAGGTCTGCCTGAGCCGTTTGCTCATACTTCTGTTTTTGTAAGCATGGAACACACGTGTGCATCATTTCTACACTCAACATGCTTTTTGCTCAATAGGTTGAGCTTGTACAACTTGTACACAAGGCTCAACTTCTTCCTCTGAAATTTGATTGCTAAATCAATCCTTCCAGAGGGATCTGTAGTCACTGATTGCAATTTTGTAGGAAGCTTCTCAGGGAGCTAATGACAGGAAGGAAGCAGAAAACAGAAGGCTTTCATACCGTGGAGGAGGAGGACCACTCAGGACACTTCCTGACTCAGATGAGTCGCGAGTGGCTGTGTGACCTTGGGCCGCACTGTCAAACTGTTTCTTCACGACTCTCTCTGCCCTCCTCTCTCCACAGGATGCTGTGAGGATTAAAGAGCTGTCACTACTTTGAAGAGTCTGAAGTGCCTCACACATGAGAACTGTACATTAGACAATTGCAACTGGGATGTCTATGGGGAAAAATCAGTAGGGTGGGAAAATCAAGCCTCAAAGTACATTGACCAATTCTAAAAATTATTAAATCCAGGACACCTGATCACACAGCTTACCATTCAGTTTCATGGAAACTAGAGCTTTCTAAGAGATTTCCTTTACCATGCCCTCTCCTGAGCATTAGACTGAAAGAGGGGATATTATAGAGGAGGTTTGAATGGAGGTTTGAATGGTTTATTTCCATGATCTGTCCTGACATGACTGTTCAGTCCAGCTCGTTTCTACACTGATGGGGTTGCTTCACTTCCTATGTTACCCTCAGGGAAGGACGTCTGCAAATCAACCTACCATGGCTGTGAACACATTTGTGTTAACCGTGGCAATTCCTACATCTGCAAATGCTCAAAGGGATTTATTCTAGCTGAGGATGGAAGACGGTGCAAAAGTAAGTGATCTGAACTGGGTTTTTTTTGCTTTAATTTGGTTTGGGAGTGATTGCTTTTTGGAGTATTTGCAGGAAGTAAATCCCTCACCTCTGCTTCTACCATAGATATACATGTGTATGCGTAGGTACAGAATGGGGAAGGGAGCGTAACTGCACCTGTGAAAACACTTTTGGTTTCAGTTGACAGTAAGTTCAGTATCAGCTAAGAGGCTAGAGTGATCCTAGCTGCATATCAGGAATGAGGGAGGTAAGACTTGTGCTCCTAAACTTAAAAAATATATCTCTAAAGTGGCAGAAAAAGCCTTGAGAGAGTTATTTTATAATCTCAGAGTAGAGAACTTTCTAAACATGACATAAAAGAAAAAGGAAAATGTATAATGAGAGATTAAAGCTACAATACATTTTTAACCTTTTAGTTATTGGAGTTCAGTAAGTTCGATGATTCCTTACATTGGCAAAGGTATGTCGTAATAGGCAATTGTAAATGTATCACTAGGTGTCTGAATTGGTACAACTTTTAGGAGGGCAGTTTGGCAAATATTTTAAAGGCAGTTCCTGCCCAGTCCTGGTGTCTGAGTGATTCCCTGGCCCAGCAAAGGGACCACATTTCCAGAGCTCTGAAGACAGGGAGTAAGACCCCAAAGTATGGCCTCATTTTCCACTCTAGCTTCATTGGCCAAGCAGCTGCCAAAAACAAAGGCCACAGTTCCCAATACCTGGCAAACAAATGCGGGACTGCCTCAGGAACTGGTTGCTTCTCTGAGGTAACCCCTGCCCCCAGTGTATTTGGGGAGGAGCTTCGAGAACAAGTTGGGGAGTGGCTGTCCTTCTCTGAGACTGGAGAGATTCCACAAAAGAATCTGGATGTCGTGGAGAAGACAGTGGTTCAGGCAGAGGAAGCAGCTGATGAGATTCCTAGAAAGCTGGAGAAACAGGAGAAGAAACGCTCGAAGTAGGAAAAGACTGGCTGCCATTGCCCTGGCATCGCCAGAAAAAAGCAGTGTGAGGAGTGTGAGGAGACAAGTGAAAGACCCAAGAGAAGCAAAAGCCCCGGAAGGCTCCTCAGGAGGATGGAATGGAAGGCCCGTCTGTCTCCTCCAAACCCAAGGAAAAGAAACCTTTTTCCAAGAAGGAGCTGGTTAGTAGTGATCTTGAAGAGACAGCCAGCAGTGGAAGAAATCTTTCCCCGAAGAGGAACCAGTTAGTGACCCAAAAGAGTCAGGAAACAAGAGGGTCCCTGAGAAAAAAGAGGCAAAATTCTTTTCCAAGGGGAAGCCACTCTGCAGTGGACCTGAAGGCGTGCTGCCAGCAAGAGCAGTGGCTCCAAGAGAAAGAAAACGCTCTGAAAACTATCCCAGGAAAAACAGAACGGACATTTCCCTAGTGGGGCATAACTTGCAGAGTTATTTCCCAACCAGCCCCTAGAGCCCAATAAAAATAAAAACAAACTCACAAGAAAATAAGTAAAGGAAAGCAGTTGCAGTTCTAGGAGTTTATGCCTCAGAAAAGTACATGTGTCCACATATGAGGGAATATTTTGTGCAGTGTCATTTGTAGAGCAAAAATGGGAAATAAGTGCCTATTCATAAGGTGCTGATTAAATAAATCACAGTGCATCTATACATTAGAATACTATACAGCTGGTGAAAGGAACGAAGCAAAACCTTCCTGGTGCTCCGATGGGTAAGAATCCACCTGCCAATGCAGGGTTCACGGGTGTGATCCCTGGTCCAGTAGGATTCCGCATGCTGCAGGGCAACCAAGGCCTGCATCCCAACTGCTGAGCCCACTTGCTGCAACTACTGAACCCAAGCACCTAGAGCCTGTGCTCAGCGATAAGAGAAGCCACTGAAACGAGAAGCCCAAAGCACCGCAACAAAGAAGAGCTCCAACTAGCCGTGACAAAGACCCGGTACAGCCAAGAATAAATAAATAAATATTAAAAGAAGGAATGAAGCAGCTCTAAATATATCAAAGATATTTTAAATGAAAAAAGCATGGTATCGAGTGGTTTTTATAGTGTTACTATTGATGTATTTTGCAAAAGGCTCCCTCTAACATACTCTCTCTCTCAAGATAGGTGTCACTATAGAGGTAGACGGAGATGGAGAGATTTAAATATAGATAACCTTTGTAGGGTTTGAACTTTTGTTCCATGTGCATGTAATATTTTTTAGAAAAAAAATGAAAGATAAAGGATAGAGACAAAATCTAGAAAGCATCATGGTGAGGAAGTTCAGTATGATGTCAAGTGCAAAATAAAGGAAGAAACTGGGGATCTATGTAGAAAAAAAAGACTTGAGGTACCTTTCAAATACCAAATGACAGTCAGCTCATCCATTATTTATAGGGCATCCCCCAAACCTTGGGGAAAGAAAGGACATTGGAGAAAAGCCACAGCTCAGTATAGGGACAAAGACACCTTGTCTCAGAGAAACTGTGTGATTAATTAGTTAAGATCATGAGCTTTGATCTTACGGATTTTCATCAATTTGAACCCACTATTCCTACATTTGTGTGACCTTGGAGAAATTACTTAACTGCTCTCGAGTCTCAGTTTCTTCCTATGATATTAGGATAACACCTCCCAGAAGCGTCATGAGAAATACATGACATCGTGTGTTGACAGGAGTTTAGCCCAGTGCTGGTACCGTCTCAGTGCCTGACAAATGATAGCTACTATCATCCTCACCACAGAGCAGACGGGGCTTCCGTGGTAAGGCGGTGAGTTCCTTATCAGAAAAGCTGTTCAGGCCCAGGCTGAGTGAATGGCTATAGAGATGCAGTAAAGATATGAGCAACAGAGGGGCTGGACCAGTGACCTTTAAAGGGGGCTGGACCAGTGACCTTTAAAGGGGGCTGGACCAGTGACCTTTAAAGGGCTTGTCCAAACCCGAATTTCTGAAACTCTGTGAAAATTAAGCTCAGAAGGCAAATCACAGCTCTGCTCCAGTCTCACTGACTCAACTACCAAAAGAAAACAGCCAAGGAAAGTTGAGTGACCTTCCTGCAAACAGGTAGCCAGCCAGCCCGGCTGTCATTAAAGTGAGAATACGGTACCTCCCGCCCTGGTGCTGTTCCGCTCCATCTAGGATTCTTGTCTCCTGCTGAAGTCATCCGCTCCCTGCAGGGAGGCTGCAGGTGTTCGTTTTATTCTCTAAGAAAATAATATATGAGGGAAAAGAGAAAACAGATTCACTGCTGAAAAATTATTCCACTATTTATGAAATCTGCTAGAGAGCCAGGTGCACGCTGCCTGAGATTCAGGCTATGAATGTAAATAAAGTTCTGAATTGGCCATTTCCTCTTTCACTAACAAGAGGTCAGTAGGTTGAGTAATGAGGCAAGCGCTTAAATGGGGAACGACGGGAACCCAACTCTTCCAACACACGTACACAATTATTTTAGCATGTTAGTCGAGCCAAGAATAGAAATATTTTTGCATGTGAGTGTCTTTACTTCCTAATATTGCTGTGCTTCACTTTCAAGTATTAGACAGCTGCCTTGATATGTAAAAGAGAATGTTATATTGCATACTGTGGACTGTTTGAAATGAGATCATCCATTTGGGATTTGTAAATTTTTCTTATGCAGCCCTAAATAGCAAAACAATCTTTCTATACCCAGCTTGCTAACGTATTTGCATAAAGCTTTTACTGTCAGCCATCTGAAGTGCCTGGAAAACGTCCATGTAGGTAAAGAATTCACAGTGATAATTCATTTTAAAACTTCAAAAGGTCAATGATGGGGCCCTGGCAGTCCAGTGGTTGGGACTCCTGCTGTCACTGCCAAGGGCCTGGGTTCAGTCCCTGGTCGGGTGGGTAGGATCCCACAGGCTGTGCAACGGGGCCAAAAAAAAATGGTGAAGAGGGTACTTGGTGGTTGTACTACCGAATGGATACCACCTCCTTCGTGTATTTTGTCAACAAGCATTTATTGAGCAACTATTGTGTGCCAGGTACTGGAAGTACAGAAATTAATGAGAAATGGCTCCTGCTGAGCAGGAACTGGTGGGCTAGAGGAGGAAGCCGACACTCAGCTAGCTGGCTGTTGTGCAGTGTGGCACGCTGCACACTGGACTATGAACACGGTGTGGGACTGTGCCTTGGTCGCAGTCCTGCCGCGCTGACTGCCTTACACAAAGCAGGAGCTCAGTAAACAAGTTTTGTTGACCAGATTAGTCACGTGAGGGCTACACAGAGAGTAATGAACACAAGCTGGGCTATGAGGAAGTCTCCCTAGAAGATGGAGATGAGTGAGCTGAACTGGAAGACTCTCCAAGTCTGTTGTGTGTCAGATGCCAGCACTGGGGTGATGTCACTCTCCTGGGTAAAGTTTTTGGAATCTTTTGGGGGTGCTATCAGGCCTGCAGTTACTCTACACACGGTCCTGACTGCTGGTGCTCTGGGATACACTGTGGGTCTGGCTTCCAACTTGTGTATCTGCTATGTGTTTTTGCTTGTGGAAAATACTATTTTTAACAATTTGACAAGCCACACGTAAAAGCAATTGTGAATATTATGGTTGTTTGTGACTCTCCTGACACTTTCTGTCTATCCCGTGTTACTATCTAAACAATAAAGGTAGCTCTCCAAAATAGTTATGCCTCCAGTGGAAGTGTAATTTTCTTCTCTTCTTGTGCATAATTTTTTAAAAAAATCATTTAACCATTACAACTTTCCTTTCATTCCCGTAGGATGCACTGAAGGCCCAGTTGACTTGGTTTTTGTGATCGATGGGTCCAAGAGCCTTGGAGAAGATAATTTTGAGATTGTGAAGCAGTTTGTCACTGGAATTATAGATTCCTTGGCGATTTCTCCCAAAGCTGCTCGAGTAGGGCTGCTCCAGTATTCCACGCTGGTCCGCACAGAGTTCACCCTGAGAAACTTCAGCTCAGCCAAAGACATGAAGAAAGCCGTGGCCCACATGAAATACATGGGCAAGGGCTCTATGACCGGGCTGGCCCTGAAACATATGTTTGAGAGAAGTTTTACCCAAGGAGAAGGGGCCCGGCCTCTCTCCGCACGGGTGCCCAGGGTGGCCATTGTCTTCACGGACGGACGGGCTCAGGACGACGTCTCCGAGTGGGCCAGTAAAGCCCAGGCCAGTGGTAATATGGGATGGGGGTGTGTTTTACCCGGCTCAGGGTGCAGGTTTCTTAAACTCGCTTGGTGTTCACATTGGGGTGGGGAGCATGGGAGTGAAATTCCTTGAGGGGACAGAATGGCTTCCTGTCACTGCAGTTACACACCTTTACTAAACTGCCACCTAGTGGCCTTAAAGGGACCCCACAGGGATGCCAAAGTCTTGTGGACGGTAAGGGGGTCTGCACACAGGTCACACCTGAGTAATCATCTCCTGTGACGATTTACCAGCCAGGCTGTGACTCCAGAGCAGAGAATCAACCCTACATGTACTGTTTAACCAGAAAAATAAACAATGCTTCCCAGACACTGGTCTGGTTGTTTTAGAATCACCTAAAGAACTGGATAAAAATAGATTCCTAGTAGGAGGAGCTCTTACCAATATTTTTTTAATTTTTAAAATTTTTATTGGAGTAATATACCTTTTTTTCTTAAGCAACGCTACCAGTGAACATACTGGGAGTGCAGTAGCCTTAAGACAGTGAGTAGTCTTGTGTTTGTAGGAGGCAAAAGTGAGCTTTTGAGAAAATCAAAATGTCAGATGAGATCATGACTCTTAAAGTCTGTTGCTCAGTAAAGCTTAGCCTCTTTGAGGTTTGTCTGACTCCACGTATAATGCAGGGGGGACTTGAGGTTGCTTTAGATGTTTGACTATGTTGCTTTTGAGGTTTGACTATAGATGTCAAATGTGGCAGAGGAATATGGTTCTTGGCAAAAGGAAACCCCAAAGGTAGGATGGTGGGTAGACAGCCTGAGGGAAAGTGGATTCCTTCGGAAGATGGGAACACCTGAGGGTCGTGAAGCAGTTTGCTTGAACGCTGCTTTCTTTAAGAACTTGTTGAGAGCACATTGCTTCAGCAGTTCCTATGAGGGGGAAAGTGTGTGCACCAACTTTATGGACTCAGTGCCTTGGTCAGGCCTGGAACATAATACTTGTGTGATTAATCCTTGCTGAGTGAAGGAACAACGGATCAAAGTGCTAAAGTGCCACTGGTGAGCTCCATTCCTCCTCACAGAAAGGCTGGTTCACATCAACCTTCAGTCATCGTCTTTGTGAAGGGGGCCATTTTACTCATATTGCTTATTTCACTCTTTATTCTTTTTTTCTGAGCCCCCGAAGCGCAAGAGCCCCCAGAAGTGTCCTGCCTGAATAAGCTGGGTAGATTGTAAAACTGGCTGCTCACACCTGGTTTCCTTGCTTCTCGACTAGCTTAGCTGAGCTCATGTCAAACCCACCAACCCCTCTAGTCTGCATTCTTAGAATGTCTGGGACAACACCTTGTCTCCAAAGACAGTGGTTAGTCCTTTTATCTATCTTATGGAAGCCAACCTACCTTACTCTCTCCTCCACTCAAATTTCCACAAATCCTCCAAAGGCGGGTGGTGGGAGAAACAGACATATGCTTGGTTCTTGAATCAACAAGACTTATCTGAAGTGACTTCCTCTGATTAATTACTCCTATGTATAATGAAGACAATCTTAAAATAGTAGTTATCCTTTTTAGGAGACTGTGTGTAAAGTCACTGGGCTCTCAAACAATTATGCTGAACTTGGCTGTTGACCTTACATAGACTTTAGAATGAGGCACAATTCTTGCCCTTCGACTTAAAGAGCCATTTTTATGTCTGTTTTTTAAAAAATCTAGTTTAATGAATTTGGAGAAGGTGATGGGACCCCACTCCAGTACTCTTGCCTGGAACATCCCATGGATGGAGGAGCCTGGAAGGCTGCAGTCCATGAGGTCGCTAAGAGTCGGACACGACTGAGCGACTTCACTTTCACTTTTCATTCTCATGCATTGGAGAAGGAAATGGCAACCCACTCCAGTATTCTTGCCTGGAGAACCCCAGGGACGGAGGAGCCTGATGGGCTGCCGTCTATGGGGTCTCACAGAGTCGGACACGACTGAAGCGACTTAGCAGCAGCAGTTTAATGAATTAGCCAGAGTATGATATCTGCTGAGAAATATTGAAAATCAAGCAGAACTTAAGTTATTATTAATGTTTAGTTTTCAAATGAAGAGGATATTGGAGAAGGGAATCTAATGATTAATTTTGTTTATCAAAACTTTTGGAACTCTCATATGCCTGTTGAAATCTCAAGTTGATACTTGTGTTTGTTCTTTTTTTTTTTTTTCTTACTTAGGGGATTTCCAATGGTCTGCAGATTCTCCTTTTCAGCTTAGCACCTTCTTACAAGGCTTTATCTTCCCAAGAGGGGTGGACAGAATAGTTTCATTTGGCTGCAGGTTACTTACGGTTACTATCTGTACCTTTGACAAGTAGAACTAGGTTACAAGGTCATAAACTGACCTGTTTCTTAAGAATTCTCCCAGAAGAGATTCTTATTTGGTAAGCCATGAGATAGTGTTCTTTTTTACTTTATCCACAAGACTAATTCAGGGGAAAGTTGAAGATTTGTGAATGACCTTGTCCAGAGCTGAGCAGGTCGGTGGTCAGGTTCCCCAGCCTCTCCTCAGTGGCCCCCCTCCCTCTCTGGGATCACTGTCTTTTGCTCACAAGGCCAAAATAAAAGTGGTGGAAAAAGCAAGGGAGGCTGACATGGATGCCTCACATCACACCAGTTATTAATATCCAGCTGGCTCTGAGTGGAGAACACACAGCTTCCAGATGCTGGGAACACAACTCTCACTACTGGGTTTTTTGTAAGTTGGCTTACAATGTGTACTAGTTTCAGGTGTACAGCAAAGTGATTCAGATAATACATACATATTTTATATATATAATATATATATGTATGTATAAAGTAGACAATAAGGTCCTACTGTATAGCACAAGGAACTATGATCAGTATCTTCAGGTTCTTCCCCATTATACAAGATGTATAGCAGTGTATATCTGTTATATACCCAAGCTCCTAGGTTATCCCTTCCCGTTTGGTAACCCTACGTTTATTTTCTGTGTAACCACCCTGTTCTTCATTTGCTTTGTACCTTAGGTATAACTATGTATGCTGTGGGGGTAGGGAAAGCCATTGAGGAAGAGCTACAAGAGATCGCCTCTGAGCCCACAGAAAAGCATCTCTTCTATGCGGAAGACTTCAGCACAATGGGAGAGATAAGTGATAAACTGCAGAAAGGCATCTGTGAAGGTACTGCAGGTTACGTCTAGGAGAGACCTTAGCAAACAGCAGCATGAACCCTTGATGAGAAATTCTCAATCCGTTCCTTCAAAGTGCTCAAAAAAGTGCCTCCCTTGTGGGCCGGGCCAGTGCTGTCTAGAAACAGTAAGCACAAAACGTAGAATAGGGGAGAGAGAAGACAGTAATAGCTCACATTGAAAATGAAAGATTAGTCACTCAGTCATGTCTCTTTGCGACCCCGTAGACTGCAGCAGGCCAGGCTTCCTTGTCCTTCACCATCTCCTGGAGTTTGCTCAAATTCATGTCCACTGAGTTGGTGATGCCATCCAACCATCTTACCCTTTGTCATCCCCTTCTCCCCCCGCCTTCATCTTTCCCAGCATCAGGGGTCTTTTCCAATGAGTTGGCTCTTTGCAGCAGGTGTTCAAAGTATTGGAGCTTCAGCTTCAGCATCAGTCCTTCCAATGAATATTCAGGATTATTTCCTTTAGGGTTGACTGGTTTGATCTCCTTGCTGTCAAAGGGACTCTCAAGATACTATACTCATTAGCTATTATTCATAGCTAATAATAATGCTAGTAAATTGCTTGAGCACTTGCTCTGTGCTGAACAGTGTAGTCGATGTTTTAGCACATGGCATACTTAATCCTCACAACAACCCTACGGAGATGATCATGTAACTACAACCAACAGTTATGTGAATCAGGAAAGCTGATGCACAATTTCGGGATACACCTGTAATTAGAGTGGAAGGGATGGTAGTCCTTCCAAGCCCACTGATAAAAGTGTAAAGCATGCCTCTTGCATGGACTTCTTCAGTTTACAGAACATTAGGCTGCCCTTTGGAACTCAGATGTTCTTATGTACAGGAGCCCCTTGTGCTTTTCTCCGGTTCACTATGGTGCCGGTGTGCTTATATAGAGCAGTTCTCCCAGGTTTGTCTGACTCCGTGTATAATGCAGGGAGACTGGAAAAGCAGTTCTGCTCATTTTTCCTTTTATTCCTGTCCCAGGTTCAGTGGCCAGTAAAATCCCGGTCAAATTGATGTGTCTTATTCCTCCCCAGCAGAGAGCACTGGGGTGAAGGGGGCCAGGAAGGGAAGGCCTCTCAGATTTCTAATGCAACTTGATGTTTAGCCTCTAAGCTCTTTTATTTAAGTGGAGCTGCTGCCAATGCAACTTAATAACTGGACAAATTTTTTTCCCGCCCTACTTTCTAGACATAATATTATGGGGACATTCTTAAGTAAGAAGATGTATTTAAGGGGTCCAGGCTTCTCTTACAAGAGAGAATGCCTCTGCAAGATCTTGGGTTATTGGGGTAACCGACTGCTTTTCTGAATTGGTGGTGTTACCGAATCAGACCAGAACATCCTGGGTGGTAGCAGGCAGGTAAACAGTTGGTCTGGGACCAGTTTCCTAAGAACATATACACCCATGTGGACAACTGTCACTCCTCTGGTTGTCTGTTACCTCTCAGCTCTGGAAGACTCTGATGGAAGACAGGACTCCCCAGCAGGGGAACTGCCAAAGAGGATCCACCAGCCAACAGGTATGTTTTTTAAAAGCAATATTTTTAGAATCTTTGGTGGCTGCTTCCACCATGGTTTCCCTTCAGACAAATGAAGTGTAAGTAAGAAAGATTTGAATTACATTAACTATGGCTTTTCCCCCTCCATCACATAGGAAACATCTACTCTACCCTTTTTTAGCCATAGTTGCTAAAAGCCTCTCTGCTGATGGTCTTTCTGCCATAGTATGTCCTAAAGTAAAGCTATGTACCTCATTCTAGGAATAACAAGTACTCTACTCTGACAGCTGATGGCTGTTTTATAACCACAACCATGTTAAACAGGTTTGACTTCAGTTTTCTTTCTCTTTACAGAATCTGAGCCAGTCACCATAAATATCCGAGACCTACTTTCCTGTTCTAATTTTGCAGTGCAACACAGATATCTGTTTGAAGAAGACAATCTTGCACGGTCTACACAAAAAGTCTTCCATTCAACAAAATCCTCAGGTAATTCCAAGTAAAATATTACTATAAGGTAGCTTGCTATCAACTTGCCAACAAACTCAGCTTAAGGGAGGACAGGAAAGGAGCAAGTAGGCGATGGGTCGGGTGGGGAAGAGAAGAACTTAAGAAAAAGGAGAACTAAAAAAATAAACGAGAAGAAACTGCAGCAGCCTTCCCGCAGTCCACAATAAAAAAAAAAAGGCCACTTCAGCAGTGGACGCATATACAGCTCTGAATCTACTGGATCTTGCCACATGGAAGAAGTTGAACATTTCATTATGGTTTTCTCCATGTGCTGATTCAGTCCTATCACAGTGTGTCTGGAAAGGCTGGTGGGTTATAGAGGTGAACACTTTCCATCTGCTCTCTTAGGAAGTCCTTTGGAAGAAAAACAGGATCAATGCAAATGTGAAAACCTTATAATGTTCCAGAACCTTGCAAATGAAGAAGTAAGAAAATTAACACAGCGCTATATCCTTTTCTAATGTTATGACGCTGTATGGAATGCAAAGAATACTATCACAACCTCAAACACTTCTATATGTGGGTATATCTCAAATGAAGTCACTTCTATAAAGTCAAGAATAGTGAACTCCAGGAAGAGCTATTTCTTAAGCAGCCTGACAGGTGCTTGAGAACTAAGGGCAAGCCAAACTGCTGACACGGGTCAAGCTATCTGTGGTTGGTTCTAGGAGGTTGAGCAGTAAGGCCAGTTAGCCAGTCAGTATGCAAAGTAAAGAAAAAACATGTTTACTTAATTCCCTCTCTGCTGGAAGGAAATGAAAGATAAAACTGAAGTACATCGAAGATACAGTACATGTAGGCAAAGATACAGATCTGAAGTGCAGCAGAGCTACAGTACGTGTAGGCAAAGAATGCTGTAGAATGAATAGGTTTCAAATTCTACCTAAACTCCAAACCTCTCCTTTCGCCCCAAGCCACCCTGCAGCCACATTTGGTCAGTGTGTAGTTTCTAGAAGACTGGGGTTAGGATTTTTCCATTTGGCAGCAGAGAGATTTTATATCAGCACTCTAAGATGAAACATTCTACCGAGGGAACAGCAGGATCCAATGATTCATTAAAATAGTATTACAAATAAAAGGAATGCTTTGTGATGATGGAGAAATGAGATTCAGTGCTTTTATGCACTGAACACTCTGCCAACTGTTCTGAACTTAAAACTGTAGTAAGCTTACTAAAACTACCTGATATCTAGCTCAACACATATCAACTAAAGGGAAATGGTTTAATTCTGACTATTTCTGTGCCAGTGGGTTTATAAAGAACAGCTTATAGCCATTTTCTTCCTGAAAACTGGAACTATGCTTCCTAAAGGAAAGCAAAATAATCTGCCCATGGTTAATATAGATGATGAATCCAGGCTCTCATTCTGCCATGCAGGGGGCAGGTGGAGGTACTAAGCTGCTTCAAGAAGGAAGACAAATGTTTATTCTAATGCTGCTCTTACTGTTTAGTTGCTCTGTCATGTCCAACTCCTTGTGATCCCATGGACTGTATAGCCTTCTAGGCTCCTCCGTCCATGAGATTTCCCAGGCAAGAATACTGGAGTGGCTTGCCATTTCCTTCTCCAGGGCATCTTCCCAACTCAGGGATCGAACTCCTGTCTCCTGCATGGGCAGGCGGATTCTTTACTGCTCCAGGGAGGCCCTAATGCACCTCTGCTTTGCCTTTTCCCGGCCCGCCTCTGAGGGTTTACTTCACAAGGTACTAAGGAAGTTGTATGTGTCAGATGTCCTCAAGGCTACTACCCTATGGTCTCATCCAGCCTCATGGGTGAAAACTCCCCACCTTCTTCTCTTCTGATGTCGTATCTTACTTTCCAAGACCTAATCCTCTTTTTTTTCTCCTCTCCTCATTCCCAGCATTATCAGTTCAGCTCCCAGACGTGTCTATGGTAAATTAACTTATAAGCAACAGGGGAGTGAGTAGAATTGAAATTTTAAAAAAAAAAATGTGAACTGAACTATCTGGATTTAATGTTAAAAAAGAAAAGAGTATTTAACCCAACACAGATCTATAGTCTTAATAGTATGTACTAATGGGTTGCTGCTGCTAAGTCGCTTCAGTCGTGTCCAACTCTATGTGACCTCATAGATGGCAGCCCACCAGGCTCCCCCGTTCCTGGGATTCTCCAGGCAAGAACACTGGAGTGGGCTGCCATTTCCTTCTTCAATGCATGAAAGTGAAAAGTGAAAGAAGTCGCTCAGTTGTGTCTGACTCTTAGCGACCCCATGGACTGCAGCCTACCAGGCTCCTCATCCATGGGATTTTCCAGGCAAGAGTACTGGAGTGGGTTGTCATTGCCTTCTCCAACTAATGGGTTACTCTAAACTTATAAGTCAGAATTACAGAAATGGAAAAAACAAAAGCCCTGTATTCTGCAGGACACAAATTCTTTTGTAGATGAATCAAGTTGTATTTGAATGTAAATAGGCCATTCCGATTCCTCTTCCTTAATTTGAGATTTACTAGAAGAAATGACACAGAGAATGGAAGCCCTGGAAAATCGCCTGCGATACAGATGAAGATTCAAAATGCTCTATGTGTTTGTACGTCATTGTATCAAGGATTACAGTGAAAACAGTTCAGAGCCCTCAAAGCTCAGGCTATCATTGATTCTGTAAGGTTGTAAAGTAAAACATAACAAGAGTTGAGAAAGCTGGTTTTCAGCTTTGCCTAGAACAAAGGCAAAAAGTACACACTAACTTGTATGAATTCATTGAGAAAAAAAAAAAAACACCTGTCAGAATCTTAAAATGAGTTTTATCAAGTGAGAACAAATAAGCTATGCAAGATGCTCTGTAACATACTGTGGACACCATGTGCTTTGGTCTTGTTCCGCCTTAGTGTTACAGTATCATTTGACAACAAAATAAAATCTGCAGTTTTACAGACTTAACTTCCATAGAACACTGGCCATGGGAAAGCTATTTTTTTTAATCAGACTTTACCTTGATATATGTATATGGATGTATGCATAAAATCATAGAACATATGTACTTGTATAAGAAGTTGGGTTTTTTATACAATATTAAAATTCACTTCAGAGAACAGTATTCTGTGTAAAATTCTTAATCTTAAATGCAAGATATGTACACATGAGAAATGGCTAAGATACGTATGAAAAAAAAATGTTGACGCTTACTGATAATCAGGAAAATGCAGGTTAAAGCAATCAACTTGGCAAAAGTTACTGTGTCTTGACGAGTGTTGGTAAGGCTGAGGAAACATAGGGCTCCCACACACTGCTAGTGAGAACACAAGTGGGCAGTCTCTGGAGAATAATCCACCCCTACCTAGTAAAACTGAAAATGCAGCCCCACCCTGTACTCTAGCAACTGCACTTACAGGTATCTAACTAGATGATTTTAACACAAACATACAAGGAGGCCTGTATGAGAATGTTACTAGAGTTTGTAGAAGTAACAAATTACAAATAACCTAATCATCACCAGAGAGGGGACAGATAAATTGTGGTAGGTCCATAACTCAGAAATACTATGCAACGTTTAACAGAATGTACTCAATCTACATGTACATGGTAAAACTTGAAAACAAAGATAAATTTTAAAAGCCAATAGGAGGACTTCCCTGGTGGTCCAGTAGTGAAAAATCTGCCTGCCAATGTAGGGGACATGGGTTCAACCCCTGGTCCAGGAAGATCCCATGTCTCAGAATAACTAAGCCCACATGCCACAGCTACTGGCTTTCTCGTGCTCTAGAGCCACAGAGCTGCCAAAGACTGGGCTCACATGCAGCAACTGCCGAACCCCAAGCGCCGAGAGCCCGGCTCTGCAACGAGAGAAGCCGCTGCAGAGAAGTCCGGCGCTGCGATTACAGAAAGCCCATCCCCAGCAGCGAAGACCCAGCGCAGCCAAAAGACCACCATAATGAATAAATTAAAAATAATCCTCCCAAAGGGCGCTGTAGCAGAGTAGGAAGACCATCTCCTAGGCCTCAATCTTATCTGGAAACCATCTAATTCTTTCCAAGTATAAAAGATGTGATTCGAAGTATTAAACCTTCAGTTAATATTTATATTTGAGTCCTCCATGTGATCCTGAAAACGGGTTTTCATTTAAAGTGTGGATTTGGATTGGCACTACCTTTTGAGACGTAATCCTAGTTTAGCCAATGCTTCCAGTTCATGCAAAGATGGGCTCAATAAAGGACAGAAATGGTCTGGACATAATGGAAGCAGAAGATATTAAGAAGAGGTGGCAAGAATACATGGAAGAACTGTACAAAAAAGATCTTCATGACCCAGATAATCATGATGATGTGATGACTAATCTAGAGCCAGACATCTTGGAATGTGAAGTCAAGTGGACCTTAGAAACCATCACTACGAACAAAGCTTGTGGAGGTGATGGAATTCCAGTTGAGCTGTTTCAAATCCTAAAAGATGATGCTGTGAAAGTGCTGCACTCAATATGCCAGCAAATCTGGAAAACTCAGCAGTGGCCACAGGACTGGAAAAGGTCAGTTTTCATTCCAATTCCAAAGGAAGGCAATGCCAAAGACTGCTCAAACTACCACACAATTGCCCTCATCTCACATGCTAGTAAAGTAATGCTCAAAATTCTCCAAGCCAGACTTCAGCAATACGTGAACCGTGAACTCCCTGATGTTCAAGCTGGTTTTAGAAAAGGCAGAGGAACCAGAGATCAAATTGCCAACATCCGCTGGATCATGGAAAAAGCAAGAGAGTTCCAGAAAAANTTGGGAAACCATCCAGGCCTCCCAGCTCTTGGCAAGCAATGGATTGACTTCATGTTATTACTCAGCATTTTGCTTCTTATTGGAATGCCAGGCTCTGCATGGCTGGTTTATAAAGTCTGAAGATCCTTGGGGGCACCCAGAAACGTAGCAAGAAGAGAGAATTGAAAAGGGCAGAGTGAGAACATGACAGGGGCTCTACAGCTTGGAGCAGCTTGAATCAAGCCTATGTCAACAACTCTTGTCTTCTCTCTTCTCCTGCAAACTCATCGGCTTTTTAAAAATTTTTATTGGAGTATAATTGCACTGATGTGTTAGTTTCTACTGTACAGAAAAATGAATCAGCTATACATATACATATAGCCCCCTTTTTTTGGATTTCCTTCCCATTTAGGTTGTCACAGAGCACTCAGTAGAGTTCCCTTTGCTATATAATATAGCAGGTTCTTGTTGGTTGTGTGTTTTATACATAATATCAATAGTGTGTATATGTCAGTCCCACCCACTGACTCATATAGGAGCAACTCCAATGCTACCTTTCCCAGCCCAGTTTAACCTGCTCTTCTATGTTTCTTCAGTTCAGTCGCTCAGTCGTGTCTAACTCTTTGCGACCCTATGGACTGCAGCAGGCCAGGTTCCCTGTCCATTACCAACTCCCGGAGCTTGCTCAAACTCATATCCATTGAGTCAGTGATGCCATCCAACAATCTCATCCTTTGTGGTCCCCTACTCCTCCTAGCTTCAATCTTTCCCAGCATCAGGGTCTTTTCCAATGAGTCAGATCTTCACATCAGGTGGCCAAAGGATTGGAATTTCAGCTTCAGCATCAGTCCTTCCAATGAATATTCAGGACTGATTTCCTTTAGGATTGACTTGTTTGATCTCCTTGCAGTCCAAGGGACTCTCAAGAGTCTTCTCCAGCACCACAGTTCAAAAGAATCCGTTCTTTGGTGCTCAGCTTTGTTTATGGTCCAACTCTAACATCCATACATGACTACTGGAAAAACCATAGCTTTGACTAGACAGACCCTGGTCAACAAAGTAATGTTTCTGCTTACACATCAGGTGGCCAAAGGATTGGAATTTCAGCTTCAGCATCAGTCCTTCCAATGAATATTCAGGACTGATTTCCTTTAGGATTGACTTGTTTGATCTCCTTGCAGTCCAAGGGACTCTCAAGAGTCTTCTCCAGCACCACAGTTCAAAAGAATCCGTTCTTTGGTGCTCAGCTTTGTTTATGGTCCAACTCTAACATCCATACATGACTACTGGAAAAACCATAGCTTTGACTAGACAGACCCTGGTCAACAAAGTAATGTTTCTGCTTTTTAATATGCTGTCTGTGTTTCTTAGAACACTTTTATTTTGTCTTACTTAGCAGTCTTCTTTGCATCATACTTACTTAAGTATGTCTTATGTCTATATATTTCCCTACTGGACTGCTAGTGTCCTGAACAATTAGATGACTCCGTTTAGTTTGTATCCCTCTTCCTTAACACTCTGCCTTGCTCTTTACTAAAAAAAAAAAAAAAAGCTTTAATAGAATGAAATCCTCATCCAAGGAAATGATTTGATTTCTAGCAGATCTGAGAATGCCAATTTATACACAAATTCTGCCTTCAGTGGGTGGATTTGAAACCTTGTGTGGCCTTCAGTTACTTCTGGGTTTGTTATAGCCTCAGCAAAGGCAATACATCTTAGGGTTGCTTTGGCCTATAGAAATCTCAGCCTTTACTGATCTTTGTGTCTGTCTTTAAATGATAACAGAATCACACTCATTTTGATAGTTTATATGTTAACGTTGTAAAGATACTGAAAAGACTAGCATGGCCTTTTTTAATAAAGAAAAGCAAATTTTTGAACTGTTCATTTGTTCAAAGACCGTAAATAGCTAAGGGTTTCATTAAACTTTTATTGTAGATAAAGTAGAATGTGATGAATTAAAATGATAAGGAAGACCTATGTTGCTCAGTGTGAAAGAGTTTAGAATGTATCACTCAGTTTAAAAAATGTCTGAAAGTGTTAGTTGCTCAGTCATGTCTGAGTCTTTGTGACCCCATGGATCCAGGCTTCTTTATCTGCAGAATTTTCCAGGCAAACGTACTGGAATGGATAGCCATCCTCTTTTCCAGGGCATCTTCTGGACCCAGGGATTGAGCCCAAGTCTCCCACATTGCAGGCAGATTCCTTACCGTCTGAGCCACCAGGGAAGCACCCTGCCCCCTCCATTCCCCCACCAAAATGTCTAAAATAGTATGTTTATTATGATCTCATTTTTTTTCTGGTAAAAGCAAAACAAAACTTCTATGTAAAATGTGTGTACACATACTTGAAAAATGTTTGAAGAAATAATATAGAAAATGAGTTCTCCTATAGTTAGAGCATTCATAACAATAATTAGATAAAGCAGTTAGCTAAAAATGAAACATAATTTATATGAACAAGTCTCAGTGATAACTAGAACTGATTGGGAATTAGCATCATCAGAATAGAAATAAAATGAAAGAAGCTGTATATTACCTAGCTTCTATAGACTGGGCTATAAGCAGCCCTGCATAGCAGCAGTGATAGGAAAACAGAGGGTACTGAACACACAAAGTAATGGCAAGGAAAGAAAAGTCTATTTGTTTTTGTACTTTTTGATTCTCCCCCCCTGTTTTTTAAGCTGGCTATAACCGGATACATTTATGGTTACAAAAACACATTTATTATTGTAATTACTGTGGAAAAAAAAAACCCTATTCTGCTGTGAATCTAAAACTACTCTGTCCTTATTTTTTATCCCTATCAAGCCACCAATGGTATTTTTCACAGCGCTAGAACAAATAATTTTACAATTTGTATGGAAATACAAAAAACCTCAAATAGCCAAAGCAATCTTGAGAAAGAAGAATGGAACTGGAGGAATCAACCTGCCTGACTTCAGGCTCTACTACAAAGCCACAGTCATCAAGACAGTATGGTACTGGCACAAAGACAGAAATATAGATCAATGGAACAAAATAGAAAGCCCAGAGATAAATCCACGCACCTATGGACACCTTATCTTTGACAAAGGAGGCAAGAATATACAATGGAGAAAATACAATCTCTTTAACAAGTGGTGCCGGGAAAACTGGTCAACCACTTGTAAAAGAATGAAACTAGAT
>SJXQ01012831.1:90908-204090 GCA_006408695.1 Aepyceros melampus
AATGGAGTATTACTCAGCCATTAAAAAGAATACATTTGAATCAGTTCTAATGAGGTGGATGAAACTGGAGCTGATTATACAGAGTGAAGTAAGCCAGAAAGAAAAACACCAATACAGTATACTAACACATATGTATGGAATTTAGAAAGATGGTAAAAACAACCCTGTATGCGAGAAGGAAAAAGAGACACAGATGTATAAAACAGTCTTTTGGACTCTGTGGGAGAGAGAGAGGGTGGGATGATTTGGGAGAATGGCATTGAAACACGTATAATATCATATAAGAAACGAATTGCCAGTCCAGGTTCGATGTAGGATACAGGATGCTTGGGGCTGGTGCACTGGGATGACCCAGAGGGATGGTACAGGGAGGGAGGAGGGAGAGGGGTTCAGGATGGGGAACACGCATATACCTGTGGTGGATTCATGTTGATGTATGGCAAAACCAATACAATACTGTAAAGTGATTAACCTCTAACTAAAATAAATAAATTTATATTAAAAATATTTTTAAAATCTTGATTTTAAATTTAAATTTGATTTATTTTTGATAGGAGATATATTCAAAAAAGACAAGCTTTAAAGGATGCATAATAGTGTTTACACAATGAAAAATTTCTCTCCTACTTCTACTCCCTAGCCATCTTTCCCCAGGTCCCTTGTAACCTCTTTATATTTTTTAATAATTTGAGATTACTTAAGAATGCACCAAAAGCTAACTTTGCATAATTATGTACTAAAACCTTAGCTGCAGTTATTTTCAAATGACAGGAAATATTGATCTCTTTATAGCTTTCTGTATAAATTTTTCCCAATTAAGTAAAAGAATGATAATTTCCAAAACCACTTAATTGGGCTCTTCGACAGCATGCCTAAATTTGCCTTGTCATCCTTTTCTCATTACTCCAGTCCTCTGCCTCAGGCCTTTAGTCTTAACATACATACAGCTAATGCAAAGAAGTCTCCTCTTAGAATACTTTTCTTCCCTAATCTTCATCAATCAATACCTTGTGGGAAAAAAAAAAGCACATCTAAGTCATAATCTGAAAAACATTTTCTTACTGGAATTTCTCTTAATTGATCCATACTAATTAAATCAAAAAATGATATTGAATATGCTTGCGTCACTTAAGCTATTTAAAGTAACAGCAGCCAAAACAATTCCAAATTCTTATGGGACATCTACTTGGCTGGCATAATTAGGAAAATATTTTATTTATCTTTAATGGCTGTGCTGGGTCTTTGTAGCATACAGGATTCTCTTGTTGCAAAGCATGGGCTCTATGGCACTCGGGCTTAGTTGACTGAGTAAGAGTGTGGGATCAGCTGCCCCAGGGCATATGGGATCTTAGTTCCCTGACCAGGGATTGAACTCACATCCCCTGCATTGGAATGCAGATTCTCAATAAAGTAACAGCAGCCAAAACAATTCCAAATTCTTATGGGACATCTACTTGGCTGGCATAATTAGGAAAATATTTTATTTATCTTTAATGGCTGTGCTGGGCCTTTGTAGCATACAGGATTCTCTTGTTGCAAAGCATGGGCTCTATGGCACTCGGGCTTAGTTGCCTGAGTAAGAGTGTGGGATCAGCTGCCCCAGGGCATATGGGATCTTAGTTCCCTGACCAGGGATTGAACTCACATCCCCTGCATTGGAATGCAGATTCTCAACCACTGGACCACCAAGGAAGTCCCCTTATTTATCTATTAAGTGAGATTTAAAACAAAAACAAAACTTGATAATTGGAGGTAGGGTAAGTGATTGTTGTTGTTTAGTTGCTAAGTCATGTCCAACTCTTTTTGACCCCATGGACTGTAGCCTGCCAGACTCCTTTGTCTGTGGGATTTCCCAGGCAAGAATACTGGAGTGGGTTGCCATTTTCTTCTCCAGGGGAATCTTCCCGACCAAGGGATCCAACTTGGGTCTCCTATATTGCAGGCAGATTTTTTAAATAGCCATATTTCAATTTCATAAATATGCATCCTGAGCCACTTTCACTATGGCTGCAGTCAAATGTTGTCCAGACTTGTTTCAGATGTAAGAATTTGTGCACAGTACCATTTAACCATTAATACAACGTATCTGCCTTGGAGCAGACCACCTATGAGCCAAGAAAATGTCAGCTCTTGGCTTGCTGTTCTGCCACCTATAAATTCACCCCCAGATTTTATTTCTTATGTTTCCTCTTTTATATTTTCTCCTCCTTCCCTTGCTCTCATTCATTTTATTTTTCTGTTTTGTAGGAGGCTCTTGTAATAGAGCCTGAGGTGATAGAGATGAATAAGCATGATATTGGACTTGGGGAGCCAGGGTCTTGTCTAGTTCTCTTCTAAACTTGATATATTGTCACCCTGCTTATTTAACTTCTATGCAGAGTATAGATGGTTGGATGGCATCACCAACTCAATGGACATGAGTTTGAGCAAGCTCCTGGAGATGGTGAAGGACAGGGAAGCCTAGTGTGCTGCATTCCATAAGGTCAAAAAGAGTTGGACATGAGTAAGCAACTGAACAACAACAATGAAGCTAGATATCATACGCGAGTTACTTCAGTATTCTGGTCCTTCACTTCTTCATTCAGCAAATACTTGCTGAGCTCCTACTAGGTGGTAGAGACTGTTCTAGGCGCCAGGACACAAAAATGGATAAGGTACACTTTGAGACCATGTACCTGTGTCTGGAATGTCAGGCAGCTGGGTCTCAGGACAGCTGCTGAAGCAGTAAGCATGGCCCTGCTGAGTGTGGGCATCATAACAACAGAGGTACCCAGAAGCATGGAGTGTGGAAGTGGAATAATGAATGCTCTGTCGGTTGGTGTCAGGGAGCCAAAGGTGGCAGTCTTGACTTGGCTTTGTGCAGGCTGTTCCTTGGACTGCTCTGTGCAAAGCTGGTGTGTGTGGATCTGGGTGGGGTTTCAGGTGAAGCCAGTTCACCGACGGAGCACCATTTTTTATGACCAACGACCAACTGTCTAAGACTTGCAAGTATGCGGGCTCACTTTAAGCCTTGGAAGTTCGGAATTCAAGGAGAGTCCAGGAAATTGGAAGCAAATCTTTTCATAAAATCAAACCCCTGGTTCTATGGAGTAGGGGGCTTTTCTTTTTCTCCCAAGGATGTGACATGCTTTTGGCTCTGACACTTACTAAACAAATGTATGAGTGAAAAAGCTTTATGGAACTTGGGTGTATATCCTAGGGAGCATCTCCTAGGTGGGAAATTGGGAAAGACTGGTGAGCAAGAGCTGAACATTTTATCTCATAAAATAGTAATGACACATCATGAAATTAAAAGATGCTTGCTCCTTGGGAGAAAAGTTATGACACACCTAGACAGTGTATTAAAAAGCAGAGACATTACTTTGCTTTTTAATACAAAGGTCCATATAGTCAAAGTTATGGTTTTTCCAGTGGTCATGTATGAATGTGAGAGTTGGACCATAAAGAAGTCTTGAGTGCTGAAGAATTGATGCTTTCAAACTGTGGTGTTGAAGACTCTTGAGAGTCTGTCTGACTGCAAGGAGATCAAACCAGTCAATCCTAAAGGAAAGCTTTGGAGGGGAAGAACGAAGGGAATGCTGTCCCAGCCCCCTCTCCAGGGCAGAAGAGATGATTATCCTACAAGCACAGAGGCAGGGGAGGAAGAGTTTTAGGGCAGCTTGGTGGCTGGTGGAGATGGGCACCGGGGTGGGGGGCAGGGAGAAGGAAGTTTGCAGTGAGCGATTAGAAGGAAGAGCTTCATTTTCATATCTTGTAGCTGACTCTCAGCCAAGACAAAGATTTTCTGAGGCTCAGCTGCCTTGTTGGTAAAACAGGGATTCACAGATGCCCCCCTCCCCTTGTTTTGAATTTCTTCCTGCTAGAAAATGCACTTGTATAAGAGATTTACTTAAATAGATACATTCTTCTTTTAAAAGTACAAATACATCCTGGTAGGGCCAAGTCTCTGCAGTCTCTCAACCAAGAGAAGCACAAAGTTATCTTCTCACTTAAACTTGAAGGGGACCTGATGCTACCCGCCCCTGGAGACCGGAAGAAGGGTCTCCTAATTGGGCTGTACTTGGTTGACAGGTGCTGAAAGTAATGCTGACTCTCAGCCAAGACAAAGATTTTCTGAGGCTCAGCTGCCTTGTTGGTAAAACAGGGATTCACAGATGCCCCCCTCCCCTTGTTTTGAATTTCTTCCTGCTAGAAAATGCACTTGTATAAGAGATTTACTTAAATAGATACATTCTTCTTTTAAAAGTACAAATACATCCTGGTAGGGCCAAGTCTCTGCAGTCTCTCAACCAAGAGAAGCACAAAGTTATCTTCTCACTTAAACTTGAAGGGGACCTGATGCTACCCGCCCCTGGAGACCGGAAGAAGGGTCTCCTAATTGGGCTGTACTTGGTTGACAGATGCTGAAAGTAATGATTCAGGAAGAGACGAGTGGGCAGGTCTAATCATACAAATATCTGTGCAGCTAATGCTGTGAGAAAACTGGTAAGGGCTTGTTGAGCTCTGTTAGGAGAGAAAGCAGGTCACCTTTGGTAGGTAGCAATTGTTGGTAACAATCCCACCCTCTGCAGAGAACAGTCAGGGGCTCCTTTTGGCAAAAGAAAAGCTGACAGGAGAAAGACCCCAGCTTGGGAGAAAAACAGACGCATCTTTCAATACTGGCTGTGCTCTGATCGGTGACGCTTGTTAGTTTTGTCAGTAAAATAGTGATTATATTTAACTCAAAGTATGGTTGGAAGGACTGAAATAGAGGATATATGTCATTTCCTGGCATGAAGTAAACACTCAGGGGACTTCCCTGGTGGTCCGGTGATTAAGAATCCTCCTTGCAATGCAGGCAACACAGGTTCCATCCCTGTTTGGGGGAACTAAGATCCCACATGCCACAGAGCAACTAAGCCTGCTCGCAGCTCCTGAGCTCATGCACTTTAGAGCCCATGTGCCTCAAGGAAAAGATGCTGCGTGATGCCACTAAGACCCAGTGCAACCAAATAAAAAAAGAATCAAAAACCGTAAATTACAGACAGTATTCCCTGGTACTCCGCCGGTAAACAATCCGCCTGCAATGCGGGAGACCTGGGTTCAGTTCCCGGGTTGGAAAGATCCCCTGGAGAAGGGAGTGGCTACCCACTCCCGTATTCTAGCCTGGAGAACCCCGTGGACTGTATAGACCATGGGGGTGCAAAGAGTCAGACATGACTGAGCGACCATCACTTTCACAGACAGCATTATGGGCTGAAGATTTCCATAGGTAGGAGAGTTTAAATTCATGGCTGCAAGTAGAGAAGTTAGGAGAGGACTCGAAGAAGAAAGGGCAGGGGTAACAGAAGAGATTTCTGACCAGGAGAACTGTTGCAACAACAAGTAACATGGCTTTTTAATAGGCTATCTTAGAGGCTGGCACATCTGGCCAAAAAGGAGCCCAGCCTGATTGGGGTCTGGGTAGGAAAGGTAACATTGCTGCTACCCCAAAAAGTCTCATTCGTAGGGCTCTACTATGTTTGGGCCAAAAAGTGGGGTTGCGGAGAATAGTAGGGGAAGAGCAAGGTATGTCATATCCTGATGACGGAGTTGGGACATGACTGACAGAGGAAGCAGAGTATCAGAAAATTGAGGGTATTTTTTACAACATTGAGTGAATGATAAATGGTTTCTTTAAAATGTAGCCCTTTGCCCCGAAACTGGTTAACTCCAACCTTTAGACTCCAGCAAGCTTCAGATTCTGATACTGCCTCACAAAATGTGTGACATAGTGACATATACTCTTTTGTTTTCCCAAGATAGAAATGACTTTCTTTTGAAAAGGATAAAGCAAGCACATACTCCTTGCAAATAAATACATAAATAACACAGGAGAATATAAAGAAAGTGAAAAATCATTTTAATTTTCATTCATTTGATTACCACTGAAGTAGAACTTCTTGTAAATTAGTCATTTCTGCTAGTGTGAATTGCTCACATTACCTCTATGTCACTCTTAAAAAAAAAAAAAAAACTAATCAGTGGCTTGCCTTCTTACTTCTGGATTTGGGAAAGGGTCCACTATAGTAAAGACATTACATTTTGTCATCCATTTCACTTTTCTTCCGGTTTGTCACCAGTCTTTTTACTTTCTGGGGTGTTTTCTCATGTTTACGTTTTAAGTTTTTACTTTTTGGTCACTATTTCCACGCTTTAAATGCCTTACAAAATCAGACAGGAAATCTGAAAGACTCAACATCATGGTGATGGAAGTAAAAGGATGACCAGTGCTATAAGGGTCAAAACACAACTGTAAGATGAGTGAAACACACAACAGGTGCTGCTGAGTTTAGCCAAGTTAGCCAAAGTCTTAAGAGCATGTGCTCTGGGGTTAGTGGTCCTGAATATGCATCCTGGCTCTGTCCATTACTAATGATTTGAGCTGGAGAAATTTGCTTAAGCTACCCACACCTCAGTTTCCTCATCTGATGGTGTAGAGTTTTTGTGGAGGGTGTAGGAGTGTTGTGACATCTCTGGTGCACAGTAAAGAAAGGAAGAGAAAGTGTTAGTTGCTCAGTCCTGTCCGACTCTTCGCAATCCCACCAGGGGTCCCCACCCTACTCTTCAGCCCACCAGGCTCTTCTGTCCATGGGATTCTCCAGGCAAGAATACTGGAGTGGGTTGCCATTTCCTTCTCCAGGGAATCATTCCCAACCCAAGGATCAAACCCAGGCCTCCTGCACTGCAGGCAGATATTTTACTGACTGAGCTACAGGGAGGAGATATAGTAAATCCTCAATAACTTTAAACTACAATCATTTCTTGGTACCCATGGAGGACTGGTTCCAGAACCTACATGGACACCAAAATCCATGGATGCTCAAATCCTAAATTTTTGATAGCTGAGAGTTTTTAGGGCCTGACCTGCTGAAGAAAACAAACAAACAAACAAACAAAAGGACTGGAACTAGTCTCAGGATGAGTGTGAATGAGACTAGAGAGGGGAGAGAATTTGAATTGAGGGACCCTGAGAATCCACCTGGCTGAGAGCTCTGGTGGATGTTACAGGAGGATTTGCTCTGAAGGGTGGCTGTGAAGTATGTGTAACAGTGACAAAAAGCACAATCAGGGAAAGAAAATGAAAGATGAGCTGAAGAGACAAGAAAGAACTCAACAATCTCCTATAGGGTGAGCAATTTTAAGGAAAGCAAAGAAACAGGAATCAAAGTAGCTCAGCCACCATGTGAAAGGAAGTGCAATAATTAAAGCCACAGTTAAAAAAAAAACAAAACAGGTGTCAACAGTTGAAAATGGAGATATAAATGTGCCCCAGCTCCACTAGAATGGCTTAGATGAAAAAGCTTGGTGGTGACAATACTGGAACACAAGAAATTGATGCTGGTAGTTGTGCAAATTAGTACAAATACTTTGGAAAACTCATGGTAGATTCACACGACCAAGAGCTCAGCAACCCTACCCCTCATGCTTAGTTGCTGCAGTCGTGTCTGACTCTGTGACCCCATGGACTGCAGCCTGCTAGGCTCCTCTCTCCATAGAATTTTCCAAGCAAGAATACTGGAGTGGTTTGCTATGCCCTCCTCCAGGATTTTCTGAACCCAGGGATCAAACTCACATCTCTATGATCAGAGTCTTTACCACTGTGCCACCTGGAAAGCCCCAACTCAACCCTTAGGTATTTACCTAACAGAAATGCCCAAAAGGCATTCATGCTAAATAGCAGCATGAATCATGAAAGCCCCGAACTGGGAACAACTTAAATGCCCACCCACTGACAATGGATGGACACCCTGAGGTGTGTCTTTGCAGTGGAAGACTATGAAGCAACAAAATGAGAGACTCACAACAACGTGGATCAATCTTAGAGAACTGAGCAAAAAGCAATGGACGCAAAGGAGTGCCTACCGTGTAATTGTGCAGGATTCCATTTGTATGCAGTTCAGAAACAGGCAGCACTAACTTTGATGCCATGTGTCTTGGTCTGTTGCAGCTGCTATAATAGAACAGCATAGACTGGGTGGCTTAGAAGCAACAAACATGTATTTCTCACATTTCTCGAGGCTGGGAAGTCCAACAGCAAGGCAGCGGCAGATTCAGTGTCTGGTGAGACTCGCCCACTCCCCGGTCATGGACGGCTGTCTTCTTGCTGTGTCATCACGTGGCAAAGAGGACAAGGGAGCTCTCTGGGGTCTGTTTCATAAAGGCATTAATCTCAGTCACCTCCAAAGGGCCCACTTGCAAATTCCATCACATCGGGGACTAGATTTCAAGCTATGAACTTGGAAGGAGACACAAACTTTCAGTCTAAAATAGAAGTTAAGATATGGTTACTCCTGAGGGTGGGCTAGTCATCGCTGAGGGTCACAGGCTGCGAGAGGGGCTGGTCTTTGGAGGAGCATGTGAAAAGTGAAAGACGCTCAGCTGTGTCCAACTCTTTGCGACCCTGTGGACTATACAGACCGTGGAATTCTCCAGGCCATAATACTGGAGTGGGTAGCTGTTTCATTCTCCAGGAGATCTTCCCAATTCAGGGATGGAACCCAGGTCTCCCACATTGTGGGTGGATTCTTTATCAGCTGAGCCACAAGAGAGGAGCATAGAGTGTTTGATTTCTTAATTTGGGCTATGGCTACATGAGTATGTTCAATTTGTAAACATATATCAATGTATACACTTATTAATTCTTGCTGTACTTAATTCTTCAATAAAAATATAAAATATTTGTCCCAATTAGACATTAATAAAAAAACCTTGAAAACCCTTTGTCGACTTACAGAGTAGCTGCTATTGTCAGCCTTATGTTGGTACAGACAATGATTCTGAACCTCATTTTCCATATTTATAAGGTGTGGATAATAGTACCTGCAGCCCAATAGGTAATACTGGTGAAAGAGCTTTGAAAATGGTGAGATTGCATACAAATTGCTAGGGGGAGAATGCTTTGTCCCCACTTTCAATGTTTACTTTCTGTTAGCACAACAACCTGTAAACACAATAGCCTGTCCCCAGGAGGGCGAAACTGATTGTTTAAGTGGTAGTATACTTCCTTCTTCAACCTTTCCATCTTGGAAAAACCCCTGTCTTGTGCAAATGGTTACTGAAGGTTAAGATTGAGTGCAGTCTCCAAATTTAGGCAAAAAATAAGTGAAGGGATAGAACTTGAACTGAGGTCTCTGATTACAAAGACCATGCTTTTAAACATTCTACTGTATTGCCTGCCTTCTGTAGTGTATTAAGTATAAAATAAATGCTGAGCTGTATCGTATAGTTGAGAAGGAATTCGGGGAGGTGAGTGTTCTCTATAGGGATCAGTTAAGGATGAGTACACAGAAGACCACAGGGGTTAACTCCTGATAAATTCTGTCTGTGTAAACTTCAGCTGGAATAGCACTAACCTCCTTCCAGGGCACACGAGAAGAGGGGTCTGTTGTTGGCAAAAACAGCCAGGAGAGTTTAACTACAGAGCCACTTGGCTGGGTCCCAGAATTTGCCCAGATTCTCCCTTGGGTTAGCAACAATCTGTCATTTATTTTTGTTGGTGCTTGCCTTCGAATTTTTCTGAGACTTACCTCATAAGCCATTCTAAGGTATGAAATGAGATAGAAAGTTTATTTTCAAGCACCTGAAGTCTGAGAATATGCAGAGGACATGTTAATAACACTTCAATAAAGAGACAGATTATTTCTTTTTATTGAGGCACTAATTATATTCAATAAAAACACTGATTTTAGAAGTTTAGTTAGATGAGTTTTGAGAACTTTATGCAACCACTACTCAAAATGAGATAGAAAACATTTTTGTCACCCCAGAATCATATTGTATGATAGTATATGTGTCTCTGGCTTTTTCAGTCAACAATGTTTTTCAGATTCATCTATGTCAATGCATCGATCAGTCATTTTTTAATTTATTGCCAAATAGTATTCTGTTATGTAGATATACCACAATTGTTAAGCCATTGTCCTGTTGGTAGGCATTTAGGTTACATCTAGTTTTTGTCTATTATATGGAAGGCTGCTATGAACATTTTGATGAAAGTCTTCATGTAAACATCTGTTTTCATTGTATGTTCAGTTGCTCTTTGTGACCCCATGGACTCCAGCATCCCATGTCCTTCCCTCTCTCTCAAGAGTTTGCTCAAATTCATGTCCATTGAGTCAGTGATGGGCTTCTAACCATCTCATCCACTGCCCTCTTCTCCTTTTGCTTTCAGTCTTTCCCAGATCAGGGTCTTTTCCAATGAGTCAGCTCTTTATATCAGGTGGCCAATGTAGTAGAGTTTTGACTTCAGCATCAGTCCTTCCAGTGAATGTTCAGGGTTGATTTTCTTTAGGATAGACTGGTTTGATCTCTTTGCAGTCCAAGGGACTCTCAAGATTCTTCTCCAGTACCATAATTCAAAAGCATCAATTCTTCAACACTCAGCCTTCTTTATAGTCCAATTCTCAGATCCATACATGACTACTGGAAAAACCATAGCTTTGATTATATGGGTCTTTGCTGGCAAAGTGATGTCTTTGTTTTTTAATATACCATCTAGGTTTGTCAAGCTTTCCTTTTAAGGAGCAAGCATTTTTTAATTTCGTGGCCACAGTTACCATCTGAAGTGATTCTGGAGCCCAAGAAAATAAAGTCTGTCACTGCTTCCACTTTATCCCCTTCCATTTGTCATGAAGTGATGGTACCTACTTAGGAATGGAATTGTTGGGTTGTGGGTTATATGTACATTTATCATTATAAGAAACTGCCATACAGTCCTTCAAAGGGTTGAACCACTTTATATTCATGCCATCAGTATTGCTCTGCATGCTGAAGAAAGTTTTTTATAAAACTGTGATGGTATTTTAGTAAAGCATATTTATCACAGTGTCTAGGGTGGGAAAGATTTCTGTGGGAATCATTTGGAGGGAGGAAAAAACAGCAAACAGAAGGGGAGTGGATTGGCACTCACCAAATAGCATTCACCAGGAAGCCAGCCTGAGGGGACCACGTGGGCAGCAGGTGCCATGGCTACCAATCAAGGCTGTGTTCTCAGCTGATGACATTCACTCCACATGCCAGGCTGTCTGTCCACAGTCCAAGTAATCTGGGCAACTTATTGTTTTGACTCAAGTTGTGCTTCATTGAAATTCTTTTTGGAGTGTCCCTTTTGGTCACAAGTTCTCTTTCTTGTCTGGGAGCCAAGATTGTGCGCTTATTTAGTACAGCCAGGCTTTTTGAATTTGTGCTGCTTGCTTCATCTCCAGTGGTGGTATCCACTGACTTGCCTGCCCCAGCTCCTGATCAGCTTTCCCTTAGCTTCTACAAGGTTGAGAGCAAGAGATTGTTCATCCTTTGGCCTCGTCCCCTCAGGTTACTTTTAACAAGGTTTCAGTTTGTTTTTTAAGCTATTATATTCAAGGGAGGGCAAAGCCTTTGGCTCTGCTTTAAGATGATTTCATTTTAAGACAAAACTCACTCTCTATGAGTGTTTCTTTTAGGTTATCATGGCAAAGGACAGGAGTAGCCCACCAAGAATTACTCTTAAATTTTGTAGGCAGGACTGATCCTGGCTGTATTGAGTCTATTGATTCTATCCTATTAGTAAAAACTCTTGCTAAAGTAGGTGACCAGCCATTAATGATTCCTTAGCCAAATTCTGGGTGATAGTCTGGGACTTCAAATTTAAGCACAGTCAGGTTTCAACTCCTCTTACATTATTCTTTTCCTTCAACTGATACTCCCTGTAAGTGCTTTGTGACAAAAATACAAATGCTCATTTTCTCCTTCTTCCTTCCCCACAAAACGCAGAGTTTGTCCCTCTGCCTATCAAATTCTTCATGCGTATTCTGGAACCCATTCCATCCTGCTTTCTCAAAGAATATGTTCAATTGGTTATTTTCTTTTTCTTTAAAAAATTTATTAAAAAAAATTTTTTTTGGCTGAGCTGAGTGGCTTCTCTAGTTACTCAAGTGGTAACAAATCTGCCAGCAATACAGGAGACCCAGATTCGATCCCTGGGTAGGGAAGACCCGCCTGGAAAAGGGAATGGCTACCCACTCTTATTCTTGCCTGGAGAATTCCACGGGCAGAGGAGCACAGTCCATGGGGTAGTCAGACATGACTGAATGACTAATCCTGAGTCTTCACTGCTATTCAGGCTTTTTCTCTAGTTGTGGTGAATGGGGGCTACTCTCTAGTTGGGGCATGCAGGCTTCTCTCTGCAGTGGCTTCTTTGTTGCTAAGCATGGGCTCTAGGGCACTCAAGCTCAGTAGTTGCGGCTCCCGGGCTCTAGAGCACAGACTCAGTAGCTGTGACGCATGGGCTTAGTTGTTTGGTGGCATGTGGGACCTTCCCAGATCAGATATCGAACCCGTCTCCTGCATTGGCAGGCGGATACTTTACCACTAACCCACCAGGGAAGTCCTTCAGTTGGTTATTTTCTGCAACAGAAGTAACTGTCCTCCTAACTTCAGGCTTCTGTCTTGTGATATGTGCAGTTGTTGCTAGGAAGTTGCTGTCCAGATACAGACGACATTCCCCAACCTCCCTTACCTTCAGGTGAGGCAATGTGACTAGTTCTTATCAATATAATGTAATGATAAGTGATATACATTGCTTCTTGACCAAGTGGCTTAAAAAGCAGGAATGCTCAAGAGGGAGAAGATATATAATTATGGCTGATTTGCATTGTTGTATTGCAGAAACCAACACAACACTGTAGAGCAATTATCCTCCAATTAACAAAAAAAAAAAAAAGCAGAAATGCTTCTTTCCCCTTCTGCTCACTTGGTGCAGAGAGGCACAGCAAAGTTAAAACTCATATAGTAAAGATAAAGGATCCACAGATATATGGAGGCTCAGTCTCAAATCATCATTTGGAGAGACCCACCTGCCATTAAGAATGTCTGTGTTAAGAATGGTATGTAAATGAGAAAAAATTCCTTTTTTTAAAAAAATTATTTTTTACCAGAGTATAGTTGCTTTACAATGTTGTGCTGGTTTCTGAAAATGAAAGTGAAGTCACTCAGTCGTGTCCGAGTCTTTGCCACCTTATAGACTATAGCCGGCTAGGCTCCTCCGTCCATGGGATTTTTCCAGGCAAGAATACTGGAGTGGGTTGCCATTTGTGAAATGATGCATGTTAACTAAGTTTTTTGTAGCAATCATTTCAAGGTATATATTAACACATACATCAAATCATGTTGTATACCTTAAGCTAATAGCACTGTATAGTCTATGGAATTCTCCAGGCCGAATACTGGAGTGGGTAGCCTTTCCCATCTCCAGGGGATCTTCCCAACCTAGGGATCGAACCCAGGTCTCCCACTTTGCAGGCGGATTCTTTACTAGCTGAGCCACAGGGGAAGTCCATGCTAGTTTCTACTATACAGCAGAGTGAATCAGCTATTATTATTGCTTAGCTTCTAAGTTGTGTCCAACTCTGTTGCAACCCCAAGGACTGTAGCCCACCAGGCTTCTTTATCCATGAGATTTCCAATGCAAGAATTCTGGAGTAAGTAACCGTTTCCTTTTCCAGGGGATGTTCCTGACCCAGGGAATGAACCTGCATCTCTTGTTAGCAGGCAGACTCTACCACTGAGTCACCAGGAATCAGCTATCAGTTCAGTTCAGTCACTCATGTGTCTGACTCTTTGTGACCCCATGGACTGCAGCACGCCAGGCTTCCCTGTCCATCACCAACTCCCAGAACTTGCTCAAACTCATGTCCATCGAGACAGTTATGCCACCCACCCAACCATCTCATTCTCGATCATCCCCTTTTCCTCCTGCCTTCAATTTTTCCCAGCATCAGGGTCTTTTCCAAGGAGTCAGTTCTTCACATCAGGTGGCCAAAGTATTGGAGTTTCTGCTTTAGCGTCAGTCCTTCCAATGAATATTCAGGACTGATTTCCTTTAGGATGGACTGGTTGGATCTCCTTGCAGTCCAAGGGACTCTCAAGAGTCTTCTCCAACACCACCATTCAAAAGCATCAATTCTCTGGCACTCAGCTTTCTTCACAGTCCAACTCTGACATCCGTACATGACTATCGGAAAAACCATAACTTTGACTAGATGGACTTTTGTCGACAAAATAACATCTCTGCTTTTTAATATGCTATCTAAGTTGGTCATAGCTTTTCTTCCAAGGAGCAAGCATCTTTTAGTTTCTTGGAATCAGCTACATGTTTACATATATCCTCTCTTTTTCTGAATTTCCTTCCCATTAAGGTCACGACAAAGCACTGAGTAGAGTCCCCTGAGCCATACAGTAGGTCTCTTTAGTTAGCTATTAGCATATACCTATCAATCTCAGTTCATCCCACTGCTTCCCTTTCCTCACTTGCTGTCCATACATTTGTTTTCCACTTCTGTGTCTGTATTTCTGCTTTCCCAATGAGATCATCTATACCATTTTTCTGGATTCCATACTTACGTATTAATATACGATACTGTTTTTCTCTGACTTACTTAACTCTGTATGATAGTCTCTAGGTCCATCCATGTCTCTACATAAATAACCCAATTGTGGTCCTTTAATGGCCGAATAATATTCCATTGTATATACCACAGGAAAAAATTTCTATTATGTTTGACCTACTGCATATTGCTGAGTCACTTCATTATAGCAGGTATCATGACTCTAACTAGCACTTTATTTTTCTTCCTCTATATCTTTCTCTCTACTAGAATCTATCCATATCTGAATTCAGACATGACCAAGCATCTTCTATCTTAAAAGAAAACAAAACCAAAAAATATACTTCCTCCGACTCCACATTCTTGCCCAGTTTTGTCTTGACTTCCTTCCACAGAAAATCTTATTAGGAAAGTTCTCTATGCAGTCATAATTGCTTGCTTCCCGTTCACTTGCAGCCCAACTCATACGGCTTCTTTGCCACCACTCCATTAAAACTGCTCTTGCAGAATCACTCTATAAATGCCATATTTCCAAATATGGCAGACACTCGTTGGTCCTCATTGTAGCTCCCAGGATTTAATACTATCAGTCACCCTCTACTTCATGACATATTTTCTTCTCTTGGTTCCTTGAAATAATCTCTTATGTGAATGACAGGAATTTTGAATATGTAATATCTAAAACTCATCTCCAACTTCTACCCCTTCATTCTCTCATCTCAATAAGTGGTAATTCCACTCATCATAGTGGCTCATGCCAAGAATCTGAGGGTCACTTTGAACACATCCTTTTTTCTCACTATCCATAGCCAATCAATCATCACGTCCTGCCAGTTTTATCTCCTAATTTTTCTCAAAAGTAGGTACTCTTCTTCATCGCATTCTCCTTCACTCCTCCCATTTTATGATTAAATTTGTGATTTATGATTAAAATTGTAAATCAGATGTCACTTCCCTCTTAAAATTCTTTAGAAAATTTCCACTGTCTTAGAATAAATTCCCTGGATTTTTCTTAATAAATACAGCATGTAAACTCTTATTTGGTCTTGTCTTTCCTATGTCTTTAGTGTCATCTAGCAATCACTCCCCTTTGCTCATTACATTATGGCTTTTCTTTTAGACCTTTGAAATGAATGAGTTCTTTCCCACCTCGTGTGTGTTTAGTCACTCTGTCATACTGAACTCTTTGCAACCCAGTGGACTTTTAAGCCCCTAGGCTGCTCTGTCCATGGAATTTCCCAAGCAAGACTACTGGAGCAGGTTGCCATTTCCTACTCCAGGGGATCTTCCCAATCCAGGGATTGAACCTGCCTGAGAATCTAATTATAAGAACAAAAATCAACTCAAACAAACTTAAGCAAAAACAGGGAACACAGTAAGTCACTAAGTACTAAGCGGCTTCAGACGTGGCTAAGATGCTTGCTCCTTGGAAGAAAAACTATGACCAACCTAGACTGCACATTAAAAAGCAGAGATATTATTTTGCCGACAAAGGTCCATCTAGTCAAAGTTATGGTTTTTCCAATAGTCGTGTTTGAATGTGGAGTTGGACTATAAAAAAGCTGAGCACGAGAGAATTGATGCTTTTGAACTGTGGTGTTGGAGAAGACTCTTGAGAGTCCCTTGGACTGCAAGGAGATCCAACCAGTCCATCCTAAAGGAAATCAGTCCTGAATATTCACTGGAAGGACTGATGCTGAAGTTGAAACTCCAATACTTTGGCCACCTGATGTGAAGAACTGATTCATTGGAAAAGACCCTGATGCTGAGAAAGATTGAAGGCAGGAGGATAAGAGGACAACAGAGGAACAGATGGCTGGGTGGCATCACCGACTCAATAGACATGTTTGAGCAAGCTCCGGGAGTTGGTGATGGACAGGGAAGCCTTGCGTGCTGCAGTCACGGGGTCACAAAAAGTTGGACACTACTGAGCGACTGAACTGAAATGTGGCTAATTCCAGAAACTCAAATTATGACCTTATTGTGTTGTTTTATGACTATACTTATCTTTGGTTTGATTCTTCTTATTTTGACATGATCTGTCCTCACAGATGCAAGATATCCACTCTCTAAGATGCTGATTTGTGTAATGAAGAATTAATTTTACCCAGAGAAAGGTCTGGCCTTTATCTCTTTATCCTAGGCTTCTGGGAAGTAATCTTTAGGCACTTTAAATGTCATGCTTGATACGAGTGTCTCTACTTGCCTGGGGGCTGTACACCAGCCAGATAGTAACACTGTGAGTTAAGGCAAGGGCTTTGATCCATTTCAGCAATGTACATCTTAAGGTGACTTTGAGTCAGTGGTATCAGTTGACCTTTGGAGGGGCTGGGGACTGAGACCACTCACATCATATTTAGGGGATGAAGCCCTCGTGAAAGTTCTGCACGCTGATGGTCAAATGAATTTCCTGATTGGCAACATTCTGTGCATATTGTCACACGTAGTGTTAAGAGAGTCATGCCATCCTGACTCCACTGGGAGAGGACAGCTCAATACTCCAACTTTGGTACCCTCTTGGCCAGTGAGTCTTTGCCTTTGGCTGATTTTAATCTGTATCCTTTGCCTGCAATAAACTGTAACCTTTAATTCCACAGCTTTAAGTGAACTCTGTTTTTCTAACTAATTCTCAAAACTCAAGGTAGCTGTGGGAACTACCAAATGTGCGCTTAGTGTCAGAAGTGAGGATGGTCTTGTGCGAACATGCCCCCTCTAACCATAGCTAATTCTCTTACACATTTTCTTACACATTACACATTCTTCGCTTAATCACTATAGCCACATGATTCTGTTTATTCTGATACTCTAAAAGAAAGGTTGCAGGTGACACCTTGGCTGGCTGGCTCGATGTAAGTGTCCATAAGTGGGAGAAGGAGTGTTGTGGTCAGTATCAGCCAGATATCTACCTAAATTGTGGCAGAAGGGTTCCTCACAGGAGAGAAGGTTTAGGTTACCAAAAGAGAAGAAAAAGAAGGGGGATAGGGATTCTGGGTAGACAAAAATAGCAGACACTCAATATGGCTCATTTGTACAGCCTTTCCCTCTCTGAGAACACTCCTGATTCTTACTCACCACCTCCACCATCACCACAATTTTCTAATGACTAAGTATACTTGTCATTTGAGTTTCAGATTAAATGTCATTTTACCAGAGAGGCTTCCTTCAGCCAAATTAGAAGTTCTCATCAGATGGTCCTATAGCTCTTGACAGTTTTTGGTTATATATTCACTGGCCTGTTGTTTTTTAGTCACTAAGACTTAAATTGAAGAAAGTGGGGAAAACCACTAGACCATTCAGGTATGGCCTAAATCAAATCCATTATGATTATACAGTGGAAGTGAGAACTAGATTTAAGGGACTAGATCTGATAGACAGAGTGCCTGAAGAATTATGGACGGAAGTTCGTGACACTGTACAGGAGACAGGGATCAAGACTATCACCACGGAAAAGAAATGCAAAAAAGCAAAATGGCTGTCTGGGGAAGCCTTACAAATAGCTGTGAAAAGAAGAGAGGCAAAAAGCAAAGGAGAAAAGGAAAGATATAAGCATCTGAATGCAGGGTTCCAAAGAATAGCAAGGAGAGATAAGAAAGCCTTCCTCAGCGATCAATGCAAATAAATAGTGGAAAAGAACAGAATGGGAAAGACTAGAGATCTCTTCAAGAAAATTAGAGACACCAAGGGAACATTTCATGCAAGATGGGCTCGATAAGGGACAGAAATGGTATGGACCTAACAGAAGCAGAAGATATTAAGAAGAGGTGGCAAGAATACACAGAAGAACTGTACAAAAAAGATCTTCATGACCCAGATAATCACGATGGTGTGATCACTCACCTAGAGCCAGACATCCTGGAATGTGAAGTCAAGCGGGCCTTAGAAAGCATCACTACGAACAAAGCTGGTGGAGGTGATGGAATTCCAGTGGAGCTGTTTCAAATCCTCAAAGATGATGCTGTGAAAGTGCTGCACTCACTATGCCAGCAAATTTGGAAAACTAAGCAGTGACCACAGGACTGGAAAAGGTCAGTTTTCATTCCAATTNGACGTGAGTCTGAGTGAACTCCGGGAGTTGGTGATGGACAGGGAGGACTGGCGTGCTGCGATTCATGGGGTCGCAAAGAATCTGACACGACTGAGCGACTGAACTGAACTCCAGTTGTCTCGTCTGCTTTGCGTTGAGTCCTGGCTCCCCCTAGTGGCTCTAGACGGCGTGCACACAAACACACACGGCCGCTGCCCCTGCCCAACCTCAGGTACGCTTCAGCTGTTTAGGACATTTCACTGGACCGTTTTCAACTTTCTCCAACTTGGGAAGGAAGGTACCTTCGTGGGAGACAAAACCTCCAACTAATCCGTCAAATTCACATAGTAACCCAAGATATTTAACTTGAGAATTGTCTAAAATTTAAACTAGTTCCGGACTTCCCTGGTGGTACAGCGGGTAAGAATCCGCCTGCCAGTGCACGGGACACGGGTTCGATCCCTGGACCGGGAAGATTCCACATGCCGTGGAGCAAGTGCAGCCTGTGCACTGCGACTACTGAAGCCTGTGCGCTAGAGCCTGTGTTCCACAGGAGAAGCCACCGCAATGCGGCAAGAAGACTAGCCAGCATTCACTGCAACTGGAGAAAGCCCGCGCACAATGAAACCCTAGTGCGACCAAAAAAAGAAAAAAAAAAAAGTTCTCCATTTCTCATTTGCTCTCTGTATGTCTCAGGTACAAAGGTTTGCTTTGACTTTCCCTATTTGTGTGACCATCCCTCATCTAATAGTAGTAACTCAGGGCACAAATCAAGACGGTCGAGTATAAAGATGTGGAAATCATCTCTTGCCACAAATACATCAAAAACACACTGACATACACAACAGTTCTCACAGAAGACCTACTGAACATTAGCAGAAGACCTCAGACACCTGAAAGGAAAAGACCTCCACACAACCCTGGGTGGGACAAAATAAAACAAAAAAGGAGGAGGGAACCTGCGCCCCTTGGAGGGAACTGTAAGACTCGCCAGGACAGAAAGGGAGTTTCAGGGGCGAGTGTCACAACCGGCGTGTGACAGAAAGGAGACAGAGCTGCAGTCTGTGGTGCCTGCCTGCGCTCCCCAGCCTGAGAGGCACGTCTGCGGGCCCAGCTGGGGCCGGGTGCTGAAACCTGGGTTTAGAGCACAGAACTGAGGAGAGGGCTGGGGCTTAGCTGCTCAGAGGCAGCCCGAGAAGCTAAGTGCCGTTGTTAGGTTGGAGGTGAGGGCCCACCAGAGCAGCCTCTTTCCTCCCCGCACTGGCCGCTGTCCTGGCAGGCTCTGGGATCAGGTGCCAGAGGGTTACCAAATGTAGGAAGCAGAGCTCAGGTCTCTCCCTGTGGCTGTGCCAGACGCAGACGGACACCCGCACTGCCAGCTTTGTAAACTCAGCTGCAGGAAGCTGTTCAGTCACCCAGTTGTGTCTGACTCTACACCTACACTGCCTGCTTTGTAAACTCAGTGCTGCGTGACATCCAGGTGGAAAACAGGTGCTTCCGTGGCTCAGATGGAGCTGCTCTCGGCAGCTGTGGGCTTCCTGAGTTCATGCCTGGGGGGCTAGGCTGGGACGAGGTCTGGGCTGCCTCTGTCGCTCCCCGACGGTCCAGGTGCATGACTGCCGTGCTCCGGGACCTGACTAGAGTGGATCTGTGCGGGTGGCCTCGTGAGCCCGCACACTGGTGACAGTGCAGAGCACTCTCCCGGCGGACAGCTCTGGTAGAGGAATACTCAGTGGCTCTTCTCCTGGTGGAAGTGCTCCAATTCTGCCTACCTCACACGACAGCTCAGACATGTGACTCAGAAATGGATCTGGGGGCCTCTACTCCAATAACCAGGGAACAGACTCTCCCCAACAGGGTTGTGGCAACCACAGAGCAAAGAGGAGGCCCCACTCAACATCCACTACAGACTGGTCATCACATCAGACTCCTCACCAAAGGGATATTAAGGCCAAGACACACTGAGGAGAGGCAGCAGGCATTCATACTAAACACGGGCCTCACATCAGAAATATTAAATCCATGCAGACTACACAGGAACAGTCCCACACATCCCTCGAAGATCCAGCAAATAACTGTTTCTCCTAAACTCAAGAGTAAGAGAAATACAAGTAAAATGAACCAGGACCACTTGCAGTTAAAAAATCAAGAGCACTCCCCTGAAAGAACAATGAAACCGATCTCTTCAGTCTGACAGACACCAAGTTCAAGAAGGAGATAATGAAAATACTGAAGAATTAGGAAAGTCTATGAATAGAAATGCAGATTACTGTTTAAAAAAAAAAAAACCTACAAACTATAAAGAGCCAAGAAAAACCAGAAAATTCATTTGCCAAGATGAAAGCTAAACTAAAAGGCAATGACGAGCAGACTGAATACTGCAGAACAAATAATGACCTGGTAGATAGCATAGAAATCACCCAATTAGAACAGCAGACAGAAAGCCAGACTGGAGGGAAAAAAAAAAAAAGAAAGCATTATGAGACCGGTTCAGTTTGGTTCAGTTGCTCAGTCGGGTCCGACTCTTTGTGACGCCATGAACTGCAGCACACCAGGCCTCCCTGTCCATCACCACCTCCCAGAGTTCACCCAAACCCATGTCCATTGAGTCGGTGATGCCATCCAACCATCTCATCCTCTGTCGTCCCCTTGTCCTCCTGCCCTCAATCTTTCCCAGCATCAGGGTCTTTTCAAATGAGTCAGCTCTTCGCATCAGGTGGTCAAAGTATTAGAGTTTCAGCTTCAACATCAGTCCTACCAATGAGACCAGTAGGATAATATAAAAGTGTGCCAATCTACACATACATAGGAATTCCAGAAGGAAAGAAAGCGAAAAGGAGGTTTAAAAAAAAAAAATGTATTCTAAGAAATTATGGCCGAAAACCTCCCAAACCTAAGGAAAGAAACAGATATCCAGGTACAGGAAGCAGAGTCCTTCAAGTATTTTTTCTGACCACAATGACATCAAACTAGAAATCAACTGCAGAAAAAGAAATGAGGGAAAAAAATGGTTACATGGAGACCAAAACAACATGCTATCAGAAAACCAATGAGTTAAAGATGTAATCAAAGAAGAAACTAAAAACTCCTTGAGACAAATGACAATGAAAACACATCCATACAAAATTTATGGAATACAGCAAAGGCAGTTGTTAGAGGGAAGTGCATAGTGATACAGGCCTTCCTCAAAAAAATGAGAAAAATCTCAATCTTACCTATCACCTAAAAGAATTCGAAAAAGAACAAAATCTAAAGACAGCAGAAGGAAAAAAATAATGAAGATCAGAGTGGAGACAAATAAGATTTTTTTTAAAAAATTGAAAAAAATCAATAAAGCCAAGAGCTGGTTTATTGAAAGTGTGCTCAGTCACATCCAACTCTGTGGTCCCATGGACTATAGCCTGCCAGTCTCCCCTATCCACGGGATTTCCCAGGCAAGAGTACTGGAGTGGGTTGCCTTTCACTCCTCCAGTGGATCCTCCCAACCCAGGGATCGAACCCAGGTCTCCTGCAGTGCAGGCAGCTTCTCAACCACTGCGCCACCTGGGAAGCCCTTGGAAGGGTAAACATGGACAAATCTCTAGTCATGCTCACCAAAAAAAAGAGAAAACCCAACAAGAGGAAGAGGACTTCCTTGCTGGTACAGTGGGTAAGAATCCACCTGTCAATGCAGGGGATATGAGTTGGATCCTTGGACAGGGGAGACAGCACAAGCCAGAGCAACTATGCCTGTGTGCCTCAACTGCTGAAGCCAGCAGGCCTAGAGCCTGTGCTCCACAACAGACGTCGCCGCAGTGAGGCCACAAACCGCAACTAGAGTGGCCCTTGCTCTCCTGCAACTAGACAAAGCCAGTGCCCGGTGACAAAGATCCAGTGTAACCAAAGTCAAAAATAATAAAAACAAAGGAAGAAATGAAAAAGTAACAACTGATACCACAATGGAACAGAATAGAGAGCCCCCAAATAAACCTACCTACCTATAATCAATCGGGGCTTCCCTGGTTGGCTCAGACACTTGCAATGTGGGAGACCTGAGTTTGATCTCTGGGTCAGGAAGATCCCCTGGAAGGAACAGCTAGCTACCTACTGCAGTATTCTCGCCTGGAGAATCCATGGACAGCAAAGCCCGGTGGGCTACAGTCCATGGGGTCACAAAGAGACAAGACTAAGATACCAATATGCTGACTTTAAGTTCAGCAAATACTCGACTTTTTGGATAGTGTATTGAAGGCATTTACATCTCCTGTATCTCATTCCTCTACCATCAAAAACTGCCTTCACAAGCTGACTGACTCTAAAGTCCAAAAAACATTTCTAACACTTCTGCAAACTTAGAACCCAACACATGTCCTGAGTATACCCCACCAGCAATATTCAACAACTCTATAAATCTGGGTCACCATTTCCCCCTAATTCCTTTCAGTGTTCCAAAGGGTATTATTAGATGTGAGAAAGGGTTACACAGGACATACTTGGGAGATGTAGCACATGGTATCCCTCCAATCTGAATGCCAAACCTACTTCACAGTACATCTTTTAGGACTGAAAATATATAAAACACACTTTGTGAAACTGTGAAACACTGAAGATCTGAGAATAGTCTGAAGTTGTCCCAAGTATATTTTTTCTACAAAGGCTTTCCAGTGATAAGACTTTTATTCTCTTGAACTCTACAATTATTGCAGATGGTGACTGCAGTCATGAAAATTAAGACAGTTGATCCTTGGTAGAAAAACTATGAACAACCTTGACAGTATACAAAAAAGCAGACATTACTTTGCCAACAAAGGTCCGTCTAGTCAAAGCTATGGTTTTCCAAGTCATGTATGGATGTGAAAATTGGACCATTTAGAAAGCTGAGGGCTGAGGAACTGATGCTTTTGAACTGTGGTGCTGGAGAAGACTCTTGAGAGTCCCTTGGACTGCAAGGAGATCAAACCAGTCAATCCTAAAGGAAGTCAGGCCTGAGTATTCATTGGAAGGACTGATGCTGAAACTCTAATACCTGATGTGAAGAACTGCCTCATTGGAAAAGACCCTGATGCTGGGAGAGATTGAAGGTAGAAGGGGACGACAGAGGATAAGATGGTTGGATGCCATCACCAACTCAATGGACATGAGTTTGAATAAGTCTGGGAGTTGGTGATGGACAGGGAAGACAGGCGTGCTGCAGTCCATGGGGTTGCAAAGAGTCAGATACGACTGAGTGACTGAACTGAACTGTACTACTACAAACCCTTAAGTAAGACCTTGCTTCATTAAAGTTCAATAGAACTTCTCTCACTCTGTGAAAATCTGGAGGTGGAAGGAACATATTTCACTTAATCCTCTTTGCTACTCAGATGTAGTGGATTTAAGGTGGACTGTAAAACTGCAGTGCTGGTTAGACTCTGGGTATTGACCCTCGTTGCCTCTGACATACTCAACAAAATGACAATACCAGAGACTTCTCTAGGGATCCAGTGGTGAGGAATTTGCCTGGCAATGCAAGGGACACAGGTTTGATCCCTGGTCATGGAACTTTAAGATCCGACATGCCGCAATTAAGTCTGTGTGTATAATCACCACTAAGACCCAACACAGCTAAGTAAATATTTTTAAAAATGACAGCAATATCCTGGGACTAAAATTATGAAAACTAAGTTTTAAAAATCTAGTACTGGAAAGGAACTCAGTGCACTCCCTTTACAAAAACAGGGAAAGTGAAACTGGGATATCTGGCTCTTAACCCACAAGTTTTGCCACTGTATCTTGATGCCCCGTCCTCACTAATCTAGCTTCAGGCAAGTATACTGGGACAAGAAGAAATAAAAATAAATAAATAAATAACTGCAATGAATACAGTGTTTTTAAAACAAGCTCTGGCCAGTTTTATTAAAGAAAAATTGTACATGATTTACTTTTCACCAGTCTGTTCTGGCATGCTTCTAATAATATCAGAATCACCTAAAAAATAAAACACAATAATTTTTACAACTCATTTAGTGGCAAGTGGTAATCATCAAACTAGCGATGGTTATCTTCAAAAGTTATCACACTAGCTGTGCTACCATTTCTCAGGTTGATCAGATACCTAGAGTCACAGACATTTCCCACACAAGATGCGTCATGTAAATCAGACTTGGTTTATCACCAGCATTTATAAAACCAGACTAAGCAGAGAACTAGGTCTGGGGACACATGCATGGTCTTAATATAGCGAATGTTTAGCCTGCCCTGATTATTACAAAATCAGAACAGCGAGAATATTCGCAGCAGCTTCATGAATGAGAAATTCTTAAGTTCAAAACATGATGTGTATTTGTAGGCCCCTTCCCCCCCTCAACCTAATTTTATCCATCTCTTCTCAGGCAGCCAATAAGGATTCCTTTCTTCTACTCTTTCACCTGATTATTCTCCCCCTTTATAATTTCACCTTTTACCAAGGCCCTAAGACATAATTTCTTAGGTGCAGTATGAAATTAAACTCATGATCTCAAAGTAAAAAGAATTTCATTTATAACAAGATAATTATGTATTGACATTCACTACTAACTCTCCATGACATAAGCCTGCAGGATATCCCTTGCTATATGCAAATTCTCAGTAACTGAACTTAGGAACCAAAGACATTTATATAGTAAGAAATCCTTGTATTACATCATAAAGAAAAAAAGACTTATTTTATGACTGAAAACGCATACCTGGATCAATGATAGCCAGTGTGCATACTCTGTAGTATTTTCCACATGCTGTGCCCAATTCAATATTATTGCCACTGTAGTGATGGACACCAGTTTTGGCCAACATGGCATAATACTCTATTTCAGATTTCCTTTGGGAATAAAAAAAAAGAAAGAAAAAAAAGGGCAAATAAATACCATACCAACTGACACAGATTAAATGTTACTTCTCTCATTAGTTCCAATGTCCTAAGGCCTTCAAACAGTAAGCCATTTATTATTCTTAAAAATATCATATTGATTATCCAACACCAACCATTCTTTGGATCCTCTACAGTATATATTTGTGCTCATGGAAAAAGAGGGTACAGAATAAAATCATCATTTGCTTAGCATTTACTATCTGCCAGACACTTTACAGAATTCCCATGACAATGTCTAAGCCATTTCCATCACCCTCTGGTGCTCTGAGTCCTAGATGGAGAGTAATAGAACAGGTATACCTCAGATACTCAGATTCCTTCCAGACCATTGCAATAAATCAAATATTGCAACAAAGCTAGCCACAGGAATTTGTTAATTTCCAAGTGTATATAAAAGTTGTTTAATATATATGTAGCCTCTAAATGTTCAACAGCATTATGTCTAAAAAAAAAAAAAACCCCAATGTACATACATAAGTTAAAATATTTTATTGAAAAACACAGACAAAAAGAACCCAACCATCATCTGAACCTTCAGGGAATCTTAGCAGTAACTTCAAAGATCACAAATCATAACAACAAAGAAGAAGTCGGGACCTACAGACTTATACAATGCAAGGTTGCCACAAACCTTCAATTTGTATTAAAAACAAAGAGCAACTATGAAGTGAAGAAAAGCTAAATGCAATAAAATAAAAACAGGCATTCCATAGGCTTGCACTTGCCCAAAGTTAACGTTTTTTGTGACCACCAAGTAGGGAGAGAGCCATCAAGGAGCTTGTTAAAAATGCATCAGGGCCCAATCCAGATCCATTAAATCTGAATTTGCATTTAAACCATATTGCTTGCAACTGTATGTACATTCATGCTGAAAGGCACTGCTCTAATAGGTAAGTGTGAACTGTTTGAAGTAAGACCAAAGTTTTGAGATGAGATGCAAGAGAGCTCTCCAAGCTTTGCCCATTCGGTACAGACACCCTGTATGAAATGCTGTGAGGTTATGCATTACTGTAGAAAATCAACAAGCACAGGACTGAAAATATGGCTGATACTCTGCATGGTGCAACTTGAACTTATGTACAACACCTCATAAGACCAGTTTCAAAACAGTGAATCAGGCAAAAACTGGGTGAACTGGGAGCGTGCAGATCCACAGGCCAGCCTGAACTCTTCTGATCTTAGCTTCTATACTACAAGTAATTCATAAAATGAAGTCCTTTTAAAACACCTCAAAGTAGAAAGAACAAGCAAAAAAAAGGCAGGACATAAGGAAAAGCCACTTACGTTTCCGCACTACCCTCAAACTTTGCCCTTCTTTGGTTTCTGTCACATTTTCTCCCAAGGAGAGCCACATAGCAGAGACTATGAAGGGGAGAAAAATCAAGAGCCAAACACAACAGAAACCCTTAAATTATCCTGCAAATGTGCCCCTGTGATACAAATTCTACCTGACACCCAGTTCATGCTACCCAGATTGCAAGCTCACACTCCCGGATATTCCCTCAAGACGAATTTACAGTGGAAGACACACACGCCCAGGTTCTTTCAATTACCTCAAGGCTGGGCAGTTGTTGGCGAGGATGACCAGTTTCGCTTTGCCTTGTCTGATCATTTTCAGAGTCTGTTTGTACCCCAGCACGTACTTTCCACTTTTCATAACCAGCTGGAGCCTAGAGTTGATCGACTCCAGTGACTTTTTCTACAAAGCAAACATTTAACACGAACTTGAAAGCCTTGTTTGTAACCACTCAAAACTGGATCCAGGGACTTCCCTGGTAGTCCAGTGGTTGTCTCCCCCGCTTCCAAGCAGGGAGCACGGGTTCCATCCCTAGAAAGGGAACTAAGATCTCGCAAGCCTCGTCCAAAAAAGAAAAACTGGATCCAGCTTCCTGGAACCGGAGCCCCTTAATAAACCTCCGAAGTAGAGGGTTCCAAAGCACTGAGAAGGTCTCTCGGGTTCTTTCTGGAAGCCTCCAAGGACAGCAGGAACGCTGTCCGGCCAGAGAGCTCAAAACTGCCCGCCCCGGCCAAGACTCATCTCTCCACGTGAAATAGGCTTCCGGCCCTGGCCTGCTTCACTCACCGTCTTCTTTGCGGCCACCATCTTCCTGCCTTAGATGCGGGACGCCCCCAACCTAGAACACAGAGGACAGGACAGGAAGTTTACGATCTGAAGTTCCAAACCGGCAACTCCCTGGGCACCGCGCGAGGCCAAAACCTCTGCCCGGAGGAGCCCACTCACCAAGAGCAGCCGCCAAGATGGCCGGGGAGCGAGAAAGGAAGGAATTCCCACAATGCCAAGCTCTTCACGGCAGGGCGGGGCGCCGTCACGCCGAGACCGGAAGCGGAAGCAATGTCCAGCGGAAGGGGCGGGACAGGAAGAGGCGGGCCGATGCTGGTTACGCTGGCTGTTCAGTCGCGTTTGGCTTTTTGCGACTGTACCCCGTCAGGCTCCTCTGTCCGTGGGGATTCTCCAGGTAAGAATACCGGCGTGGGTTGCCATTTCCTTCTGCAGGGGATCTTCTGACTCAGAAGTCGAATCCAAATCTGCATTACAAGCAGATTTTCTTTTAAACCGCTGGAGCCACCAGGTTTTGCAGCCGAATGGTCTGAAGTCTCACCTTGCTGTGTTCTGCTCTGAAGCGGAGCGCTGCGGAACTCAGGAAGGTGGAGCAGGACTAGAGTTGGAGAAGCCGACTGAGAGTGAAGCGGAAGGGGCACTGAGAAGAGGCGGCGTCTGAACCTCGGCCTCAGTGCCTCAGAAGCCCTGGCCCTTAGGAGACTCGAGGAGGACCCAGATGCACCTGAGCCCCCGGGACTGCCCTCTGCCGCTGGCTCCCTTGAACTCACCTCTTCTGTAGCGTGTAAGCCGAATTTTCGGAGACAACGATAGAACAGGTCTAACTAAAAATCTTTTTGTTGTGAACGTTGGATATTGATTTTAAAAAAAGTCCAGTGACGAATCACGCAGAATATTAGGCACAGAAAGTCTCTCACCACCACACATGCAAGCAAAAAAAAAAAAAGTAAAAATCAGACAAATAAGTAAGCTATCATCATGTGTCAATTTTTAGGAGTCTGTCCTAAAGAGGCAGTCACTCGTGCCCAAAGACATGAGAATAGGGCTTTTTGTTTCAGCATTAGTTTAAATAGCAAAACAAAAAGGGAAACATCAGATGTTTATTATTCTTAACAAATATATATGTTTGCATGTGCAGAAAAGTCATGTCTGGGGACTTCCCTGGTAGTCCAGTGGTTAAGAATCCACCCTGCAGGGCAGGGGACACTGGTTGGATCCCTGGTTGGGGAAACTGGGATCCCACCTGCCACAGGGCAACTAAGCCCATGCACCACAACTAGAGAGCCTGCACAAGGAAGGAAGACACAGTCTAGGACAACAAAATAAATAAATAATCTTTAAAAAAAAGAAAAGAAAATCCAAGTCTTGGGAATTCCCTGGTGGTCCAGCAGTTAGGACTCTACGCTTCCACTGCAGGAGCACGGGTTTCATCCCTAGTCAGAGGACGAAGTCCACATGCTGAATAGCCAAAACAAGAAAAACTCTTGAAAGTTAATCATTGAAACATATCTTTGGATGAGAGATGAGCAGAGTAGGTGGTGAAAAAAGAACATTTAATTTTACTTTATATGTTTCAGCATTGTTTGAATTATTTAAGCATTCATTGTTATGTAAAGAGCTCATTTTTAATAAAATAGTGGTTGATTTAAATAAATCTTATGAAACTTCACTTATTTCTTAAAGCAGCAATTTTCAAAGTATGGCTTCCAGATCACCAGATTCAGAATCACTTTGATTCCCAGGTGTGTGAAGAAATCCTTGGATGTGGGGCCTGGAAATCTTGAGCTTAATAAGCAACCTCTTTGATTTTTTTGTTTGTTTGTTTGTTTGTCTTATGTATTTATTTGGCTGCGTTGGGTCTTAGTTGTGGCACGTGGTATCTTTCACTGGGGTGCCTGGACTCTAGCTGTGGCTCGGGGTTAGTTGCTCTGTGGCATGTGGGATCTTAGTTCCCCTACCAGGGATCAAACGCACATCCCCTTCACTGCAAGGTGGATTCTTAACCACTGGGCCACCAAGGAAGTCCCTCCGTGGTTCTCAGAAATACTAAAATTTGAGAAGTAAGAATGAAATAGCCTAGTTGGTTTTGAGGAGTGCATGCTTGGATAGAGACACTAATGATGCCTTACACTTTTATAACGAGCTCTGTACTTTGAATGTTTTTTAATATCTACTTTTCCTCAAGGTAATCAGCATAAATATTACCCCCATTTTAGAAAGTAGATGATTAAAACACTTGAGGTGACTTTTCTGATGCTTTTCATTTTATCATACCAAGTTTCTGGTCCTTAATATATGTCCTTAGCAATACTTTTTTTTGTGTAATGTCCTCACTATATTTTAAAGGAAAGTCTTAGTTGCTTTCTCACAGGGATCTTACCATGGTTTTGTACTGGAAGCGAGGGATGTCTAAAGCACTCATTCATTCATACACTGATATATATGAATCATGACCACAAAATGTTTGAGAATTTTGCCTACAGAATCCTAACTGATCTTGTTATATCTCTTTGGAGATAGGTTTAGGTTCTTGCTTCTTTTATTTAATACCTGCAAGACTTGGGTCAAACTGTCTTAACTTCTAAGCTTCAGTTTCCTTATCAAAAAGCTAGAATGATAATCTCTACCTCGTGGTATTATGAGGATCACAGTAAACGTAACAGTGTATGAATCGCCTAGCACAGGGCCATGTGCGGTGGATGTTAGCTTTCTTCCTCAATCCGGCTCCTGTCTCTCCACCCTCCCCACCACAACCACTCACACACACCCAAAGTCATTCACTGCATTGCGAAACCCAAACACTTGTGGAAGAAACACTTGCCATGCAAGAATGACAGTCAAATCCTTTGGCTTGTGAAGATTTCATAACTATTTCCACCCTTGTATTTATTAGAGGTGGAGTCGGCAAGCTTTTTCTGTAGAGAGCCAAATAATAATAAAGATTTTAGACTCAGGCTGTATGGTCTCCGTGGCAACTACTCAACTCTGCTGATGCAGCACAAGAGCGGTTAGAGACAGTATGTAAATGGATGAGCATGGCTGTGTTCCAATAAATCCTTTACAAAGTCAGGATTTGGCCTGCACGCCATAGTTTGTTGATCCCTGTGTTGGAAGATTACTATTACTTTTATTTAAAATAGCTACTTTAAGTCATCCCTTTTCTAAAGAGATAAATGTTGAAGTATTTTATGGTGCCCCCTGCAGTGGAAGCCCAGAGTCTTAACCGCTGGACCACTAGGGAAGTCCCTGCAACTTTCAAATTGCTGACTAAATGTAAATAAAATTCTAAAATAAATGTAGATATGGAGTAAATGCAGCAAGTGAAAACCACCCAGTCGTGCTGACTCTTTCTAACCCCATGGACTATACAGTCTATGGAATTCTCCAGGCCAGAATCCTGGAGTGGGTAGCCTTTCCCTTCTCCAGGGGATCTTCCCAACCCGGGGATCAAACTCAGGTCTCCTGCATTGCAGGCAGATTCTTTACCAGCTGAGCCACGTGAAAGCCAAATGCAGCAAAGAGTTAATAATTGTTGAATTTAAAGTGGAAGATAAATGAGTATTCATTATACTATTCAACTTTTTCTGAGTTTGAAAATCTTCATACCAAGAAGTAAAAATACAGTATCTTCTACACTTACATCTCATTTTGGAATAATGACATTTAAATATTCAGGGTTATAATTTCAGATTACTATAGAGATGGGCTTCCCAGGTGGCACTAGTGGTAAAGAACCCACCTGCCAGTGCAGGTAGATGTATGAGACGCGGGTTCCATCCCTGGATTGGGAAGATCCCCTGGAGAAGCATGGTAATCCACAGGAGCCTGGCGGGCTACAGTCCATAGGGTCACAAAGAGTCAGACACAACTGAAGCAACTTAGCACACACACATGTGCTTTTATTTATTTTTAATTGAAGGATAATTGCTTTACAGAATTTTGTTGTTTTCTGTCAAACCTCAACATGAATCAGCCATAGGTATACATATACCCCCTCCTTTTTGAACCTCCCTCCCATCTCCTGCCCCATCCCGCCCCTGTAGGTTGATACAGAGCCCCTGTTTGAGTTTCCTGAGCCATACAGCAAATTCCCGTTTGCTATCTATTTTACATATGGTAATGCAAGTTTTTCAGAGAAGACAATGGCATCCCACTGCAGTACTCTTGTCTGGAAAATCTCCTGGATGGAGAAGCCTGGCAGGCTGCAGTCCATGGGGTTTTGAAGAGTCGGACATGACTGAGCGATTTCACTTTCATGCATTGGAGAAGGAAATGGCAACCCCCTCCAGTGTTCTTGCCTGGAGAATCCCAGGGATGGCAGAGCCTGGTGGGCTGCACAGAGTCTATGGGGTCGCACAGAGTGGACACAACTGACGCGACTTAGCAGCAGCAGCAGTACAAGTTTCTATGTTACTCTTTTCATGCATCTCACCCCCTCCCCTCTCCCCATGTCCATAAGTCTAGTTTCTAGTTCTGTTTCTCCATTGCTGCCCTGTAAATAAATTATTCAGTACCATTTTTCTAGATTCTGTATATATGCATTAGAATATGATATTTATCTTTATCCGAATTACTTCACTCGGTATAATAGGTTCTAGGTTCATCCACCTCATTAGAACTGACTCAAAGGCTTTCCTTTTATGGCTTTTATGACTGAATAATATTCCATTGTGTATATGTACCACAACTTCTTTATCCATTCATCTGTCAGTGGACATCCAGGTTGCTTCCATGTTCTAGCTATTGTAAATAGTGCTGCTGTGAACAATGCGATGCATGTGTCTTTTTCAATTTTGGTTTCCTCAGGGTATATGCCTAGGAGTGGGATTGCTTGGTCATATGGTGGTTTTATTCCTAGTTTTTAAGAAATCTCTGAACCACCTTCCCTAGTGGCTGTATCAGTTTACATTCCCATCAACAGGGCAAGAGCATTCCCTTTTCTCCACACTCTCTCCAAAATTTATTGTTTGTAGACTTTTTGATGCTGGCTATTCTGACTGATGTGAGGTGATATCTCATTGTAGTTTTGATTTTCACTTCTGTAATGCATGCAATGTATGCATTGCAAAGAGTTTTGAGAGTGGTCACTGAAGCTCACTGGTCAGAAGTTTAATAGCTCCACTGCATTGCCAAAGAAACAATGTGTTCAACTGAAATATGGCTGACTAATAAAAAGGAATGAGGGCTTCCTTGGTGGTCCAGTGGTTAAGATCTGCCTTGCACTGCAGGAAATGGGTTTGAGGTATACAGGTATTCATCAAACTATTCAAACATTTGTGAGTTTGAAAATCTTCATATCCAAAAGTCAAGGAATGTGTATGTTTCAAGAAAGGACTTTGTGGACTTCCCTGGTGGCAGGGACAGTGGACAGAAATCTGCTTGCCACGCAGGGGACACAGGTTTGATCCCTGGACTGGGAAGATTCCACATGCTTCAGAGCAACTAAGCCCATGTGTTCACAACTACTGAAGCCCGCACGCCTACAGCCTGTGCTCCATGACTCCACAAGAGAAGTCACTGCAATGAGGAGCCCTCACACAGCAACTAGAGAAAACCCATGAGAAAAACCAATGAAGACCCGGTACAGCCAAAAATCAATCAATAAAAATAAAAAAAAATAAAGGACGTTGCCATCCAGAATTTATTTTATTGTTCCTGGATGCTAGTCTGAAGCATTTCAGAGTGATTTAGAAGGAATACCAACAGGTCAACGTGACAGGACAGGCTCTCTAGTTCTCCTTTACCAAAATCGCTGCTCCAAGTTTCTGACAATTCTCCAGGCACCTGTGTTATTGTGCTTCTGGTTTTTACTTGGTGTGAGAATGAAAAGTGACAGCCTGCATTCCCTGTTAGGACAAATACTAACAAGTTCATCTGATATTCACTGGTTCAGTACACTGGCCCATCCCCTTATTGTGAAGCAGTTAAAACCTATCATGTTCATTACCATCAACTATTACTTATTCATTGTCCAGATTAGGAAGGAGCTGGTTAGTTACTTGGAATTCTACTTGTCTAACTCAACCTTCATATTCTTCAGTCACCATAGATGTTAAAAATGCTGAGAAATAGAGCAGGGAGAGGGAGGGACAGTGAATCCAAGTGAAAAGACTTCGTAAACTCTGTGAATGTTATGGCCTTTCAACTAACTAAACACATATACACTGATACATAAATTCTGAACCTGCAGGGGACAAGAAGGAATGAATGCTTACATATTCCTCTCTACCATTTCTGCCTCCACAATAATGAAGAATCCAAAATATTTCTTTTATACCTATTCCCATTCAGATTGGGAATACTTCAGACTGTACTGGATTAAAAATAGACCAGAGAAACACTTTCTCCTATTTTCTTAAAAATCATTTGTCCATTTCTCAAAAAGCATATGTTTTTTGTACTCTTGATACAAAGAAGTCAGAGCACTTTATTCACTATTTTACTGTGGAGGAGTGACACTTTTGGAAAGTAGATTGGTGTCTATAAAGGCTTACTTTGTATTTCTTAGAGTCAGTTGTTGAAATTTTAGTAGAAATGGAATTCCTGTCTAAATGTTCACAAAAGAATGACACTTTACATTTTATTTTTAATAATTTGAAAAGTCTGCCATTTGGGACCTCCCTGGTTGGGGGGTGTCCAGTGGTTAAAATTCCATAATTCCATTGCTGGAGAACTAAGATACCTGGTTAGGGGACTAAGATCCCAAGTGCTGAATTGCTCAGCCAAAAAAAAATAATTTTTTTCTTAGATTTAAAAAAGAAAAGTCTGCCGTATACTTTTATCCTTAATAAAGCTGTAATGTGTAGGCTAAGACATCAATTTTTTTTTGTTTGTTTTGCTTTTAATTAGAACTTAATTCTGTAACACCACGTCAGGATGATCAGAAAATGTCACTGATTACTTAATGGAGAAAAAGAGAACAAATGCAATTTTGTGACAACTCAAAACATGAGTATGTCTAGGAAAAATGGTAAAAGGAGTCCTTGAAGGTAAGAAGATTCATGAACTATACCTCCAAGATATAACACCTTTAAAATCACAGTATCAGTTATGATTCAGTATTATCAAGAAAAGACTAAAGGAATGAGTGTGGTCTGTGAGAGGGAAGGTAGTAGGCATTGTATCTCAGACTAAATACTTATTTGTAAGCAATAAAGACAAGTTAGCTCAATTAAGCAGAAATGTGTTTTGTAGTCTACCAAATGAACAAGACCCCATCTGGGAATACTGGCTATGGGGAAGCCACACTATTTATTAGTCATTAATTCAGAGCAAACCACAGGAAAGCACCCCTTGAAAAGTGCTTTATCTTGACTATAACTGAGTGCCATCCCATCATTCTACATGTTTGCCTTCTTCTGGATGATGAGATATAATGAAAGACCAGTAAATCACAGAGAAATTAACCTGTTACCTTACTTGTCTCGTGTAAAGTGAGTTTTTGATAAGATATGATACTAAATAATGTCTTGATGGATGTGTGATGTCCCTAAATTGATGACGCTGTTAGAGGCATGATGAGCAGGAAATGCAAACCTAATCCAGTATCTATTACAATAATGATTCTCCACTGTCCCCAAAGAGGTCCAGTCACTCTTTCATGAAGAAGATCTTAAACAGGAAGCATAGCATTTCAGAGGCTTACAGTTGGTCACTCTTGCTGCTGCTGAATTAGGCACTCAGTCAGGTAAACCATGGTAAGCAGTCTGAGCCCATACATGGTTTCTATCCCTTTCATTTTATCCCTGAGCCCACTGAGCAGGCATGGGGATGGCCCATGAGAAAGACTTCCTAACATACACAGGGCACTTGGTGGCTCAGATTATTGTTCACTTGATTATAAAATGCTTCCTCTGAAGGAAATGGCTTGACTAACAAATTATGTCTGAGGAAAAGTAGGATACCCAAGTCTACTCCTAAAAAAATACTTAATAGGCTCAGTAAGCCCTGGTTACTCCAATACTTTGGCCACCTAATGCGAAGAGTTGACTCATTTGAAAAGCCCCTGATGCTGGGAAAGATTGAAGGCAGGAAAAGAAGGGGACGACAGAGGATGAGATGGTTGGATGGCATCACCGACTCAACGGACATGAGTTTAGGTAAACTCTGGGAGTTGGTAATGGACAGGGAGGCCTGGCATGCTGCGGTCCATGGGGTGGCAGAGTCAAACAACTGAGCGACTGAACTGAACTGAAACCCTGGTTTAGCATGAAAGCATTAATATTCAAGTTATGTATTTATGTTTAACTAATCTGTGAGTTCTTGCATCTCTCTCTTTTTATTTCTTTGGCTGCAGGGCATATGAGATGTTAGTTCCCTGACCAGGGACTGAACTCATACCCCCTGCAGTGTAAGTTTGGAGTCTTAACTACTGGACCAGCAGGGAAGTCTCTTGCACCTCTTTTTGTGACAGTGGAGTTTTGAAATTTTTCATTATCTAAATAAAATTAATGTGACTTAAAAAAAAAAAAGAATCATCTGAAGTGGGAAGAATGATCTGTGAGCTGACTTGCACCCCTACGACAAAGTCTTTTTTCAACCTAACCCCCACTGTGACTCAATGTGGAGTTAGGGTTTTCAGGAGTTAATTAAGGTTAAGTGGGGTCATAAGGTTAGGACCCTAATCTGATCTACCTTAATGAGAAGAGGAAGATCTATCCCCTAACCCCTCTTATGAACACACAGTGAGAAGGCTACAATCCGCAAGGTGGAAAGAAATCAAATAGGCCAACATCTTGGTCTTAGACCTCCTAGGTTCCAGAAATGTGAGAAATAAGTATTTGTTTAAACCACCCAGTTTATGGTATTTTGTTATGGCAGCCCAATCTAGTACAGGGCCTTCTGATAACATTTATATAGCACAGAAATATTTCCTAAATCTAGGCCTATTCCATATTCCTCTCTGCTAAACTTCCTGGTACCAATCCTGTAATTATGCTCTTTCCAAGTTCTTGACTTGGAATCCAGCCAAAGCATTAGCCATTTTCAAAATACTTCTTTTTCCTTGGGGCACAGTAACCCCAGACAGAAGGAAGGAGAAGAATCACAATCTATATTTGTAATGTTGTCAAATGTATTTCCTTATAGATACCCAGTCTCTTCCCTTGAAGGGATTTGAGCTGATTGTTAGGTAGGCAAGGCATCAATGAGGCTTGCACTGCAGAAGGGAGACAGAGATGAAGAAGGAGAAAGAGAAAAGAGAGAGGGATCAGGAGAGGGAGGAGAAGGGAGGATGGGAATGAAGGGAGGGAGGAGGGGAAAACCTCTAAACATACGCTAAAGACCATGGCTGTGTATCCTATGACCCATATAGGGAAACAACACATTTCAGGCAATTTGAGCATCAAATAAGTAAAGATGATGTTATGGGCTGAATCATGGCCTCTCCCCACTTCATATGTTTAAGCCCTACCCTCCTGTACCTTGTAATGTGGCAATATTTGGAGCTATTGTCTTTAAAGAGGTAATTAAGTAAAATGATGTCAATTCAATATGACTGATGTCTTTATAAGGTTATTGGGACACAGAAACAAATGGCAGGAAGACCATGTGAAGGTACTGCCATCGACCAACCAAGCACACAGGCCTTCGGAAGAAACCCACCCTGCTGATGCCTTAGTCAGACTTCCAGCCTCAGAACTGGGAGGAAATAGATTTCTATTGTTTAAGGCACACAATTTTGGTACTTTGTTAAGGCAGCCATAGCAAATTAACATAGATGGTAACATAGCTCATTGAATAATGTAAAAATAAATGAGTATTTATTGCTATAAATAAATGAGTAATAAGTGGAGGAAAAGGGAAAGTGCTTCCTTAGAGTAGCATAATGAGAAATTAGGAAATTACAAAAATCACCATTTAATAATCATAGTTGTAATTGATCCAAGCAAGACTATTAATGCATGCTAAAAGTAGCAGATAAAAGTTTGATGAGATAAAGGATACTTAGTGTTAAACTCTCTTCCCATATATTCAGTTCAGTTCAGTCGCTCAGTTGTGTCCGACTCTTTGCGACCCCATAAACTGCAGCACGCCAGGCCTCCCTGTCCATCACCGACTCCCGGAGTTCACTCAGACTCACGTCCATCGAGTCCGTGATGCCATCCAGCCATCTCATCCTCTGCATCCCCTTTCCCTCCTGCCCCCAATCCCTCCCAGCATCAGGGTCTTTTCAAATGAGTCAGCTCTTTGCATCAGGTGGCCAAAGTACTGGAGTTTCAGCTTCAACATCAGTCCTTCCAATGAACACCCAGGACTGATCTCCTTTAGGATGGACTAGTTGGATCTCCTTGCAGTCTAAGGGACTCTCAAGAGTCTTCTCTAACACCACAGTCCAAAAGCATCAATTCTTCAGTGCTCAGCTTTCTTTATAGTCCAACTCTCACATCCATACATGACCACTGGAAAAATCATAGCCTTGACTAGACGGACCTTTGTTGGCAAAGTAATGTCTCTGCTTTTGAATATGCTGTCTAGGTTGGTCATAACTTTCCTCCAAGGAGTAACTGTCTTTTAATTTCATGGTTGCAATCACCATCTGCAGTGATTTTGGAGCCCAGAAAAATAAAGTCAGCCACTGTTTCCACTGTTTCCCCATCTATTTGCCATGAAGTGATGGGACAAGATGCCATGATCTTCGTTTTCTGAATGTTGAGCTTTAGGCTAACTTTTTCACTCTCCCCTTTCACTTTCATCAAGAGGCTCTTTAGTTCCTCTTCACTTTCTGCCATAAGGGTGGTGTCATCTGCATATCTGAGGTTATTGATATTTCTCCTGGCAATCTTGATTCCAGCTTGTGCTTCTTCCAGCCCAATGTTTTTCATGATGTACTCTGCATATAAGTTAAATAAGCAGGGTGACAAATATACAGCCTTAACGTACTCCTTTTCCTATTTGGAACCAGTCTTTTGTTCCATGTCCAGTTCTAACTGTTGCTTCCTGACCTGCATACAGGTTTCTCAAGAGGCAGGTCAGGTGGTAGTAAGGGTAAAATAGTAACTTTTCAGTGGAGAAACCTGGCAGACACTACCTTAACTAACTGATCAAAGTTAACATCACCAATAACAGAGCAAATGGATATTATGGGCCCATTGATACGAATCCACAGACAACATAACAGTATTCCAGCCAAACTGCATAAACCAAAAACAATCATGAGGAAACATCAGACAAACTGGAACTGAGACACCTACAAAATAAATGGCTTATTTTCTGGGAAAATAAAAAAAGTCAAGGTCACGAAAGACAAAGACTGAAAAACTAGTTTGCTTTAGTTCGTTAAAGCAAACTAAATGCAAGGTGTAGTGAAGGACAGGGGACAGGGAAACCTGGCATGCCGCAGTCCACGGGGTCGCAGAGTCCGACAGGACTGAGCGATTGAACAATAAAGTCCTGGGTTGGACACTCGACCACAGTTGAATAAGGAGTGGATTAAATAGTATCTTCTGAACGTTAAACTTCCTCGTGGTAACAGTCCTGAAGTTATGTAAGAAGCCTGTCATCACAAATCCAGTCACAATCAATAGCCACTGGCCACCATCGCCTCCTCCCTTCCCCAGCTATTTAGGGATGACTCAGACGTGAGCCCTCCCAAGCCCTTCGCCCCCTCTCCCAAAGCTCCGCATCTTTATCCCTGCTTCCGAGGCTTCTCCACCTTCGCCCTACCTGGCTCCTTTCTTGCCTCTGTCCTCTTCTGCGTCCCCGCTGTCCCCTCCCTGGCACCTTCTCCCCACGAGCGGCTCGCTTCCCTCTGCAGGTGCGCGCCCCCACCCAGCGCTCCGCTGCGCGCTTGCGCTCTGCAGCGTCGGAGCCGGCCGCCCGAAGTTGAAGCAATTTGTGCCGCGTGAGCGTCTTGCGCCGGATCCCGGCTCAGGGTCCCCAGCCCGTGCGGTCGCCGCGCTCGCCCTCCGGGCGCCCTCCTGCCCGCGATGGGCTGCTCCAGCAGCGCCCTCAACAAGGCCGGCGACGGCAACAGGCTTCGCAGCGGTGAGCAGGGGACCCGGCCCCACCGCCACCCCGCCCGCGCCCTGGGGCTTGGGTGGGTTCTCTGCCCCGGGGTCCGACGGGTGTGACTCGTGCCCACCCCGCCGGGCAGGGGGCGGCTCGTCCCTAAGGATGCGAGTGAGACCCGGAGCGGCGCTGCCGTGGCCCAGGATGCGGCGGTCCTGGTGCGCTCCTCCGCCCACCGTGCCCCACGCGGGAGGGAGCCCAGGCAAGGGGAGTTGGTCTTAAGTCTCTAACGCGGTCAGCCGCCGCGCTCTGTTAAACAGATGCGGAATTTCCTGTCCTTCAGTGTACAAGATTTCAGATTACTGGGCAGATGGGCATTTACTGAGCGCACAGGTTCCTGATTTTTTAAAGAGGTCAGGTGCACTGTCCACCATCCTTGGATTAAGTATTTCTCGATGAATACGAGTGTGCTGAAAAGTGGTCCTCACTGAAACTTAGGTAGAAATGCACCACACGCTTCTGACTGTCTCTATACAGTAAGCCAGGTGCTTGGCTAGGTGCTGAAGGTGCAAAGACCCTACTCCTGGGGCTGGGATGGGGGTGGGGAGGAAGATGGACATCAAACGAGTTGTACAGGTGATTGCCATAGTTTCTGACAATGATAAGTGCTGTGAAAAGAATGAAAGATGAATGAACCAGAGAATGGCTGGATTTTATAGCAGCTTCACGTCTTAGATTTTGAGTGGCTGTTGCTTTGAACAAAGCTCTGAAGGTTAAGCACATTCCTTCAAGTTACTTTACAGTCTTCTTCAAAGCTAACTTTATGAGAAATTCTATACTCTGGTTAATTCCTTTTCACAAGTTTTCTTTTAGCACCTTGTGTTAGTCCAATAACATATCTTTCTGGTTTTGTAGTAGGGAGCGCTCAGGCTTTTCAAGAATGCTCTTTCAAAGCTCAGACTGTGTCTAGTCAGAAATAGGCCATGTTACAGTCATTTTTGTGGTGTGTGATAATTTATTTTTAATTTCATAGACAACAGAAAGCAATAGAAATGTGGAAGTAGGCCAAATATTTAAAGCCCTGTATAAAAGTGATTCCAAACCCTTGGTGAACTGACAACAATGTGAAGAGATGGAAAAAATCCATTTCTAATGTACAGGACTTGCTAACCTTTCTCCTAAAAATGATGAACGCCTCTGTTCCCAAAACGTGCTCTCTCGAGGCCAGAGCATGGAATAATTTATTTGATGTTTTATGAAATCAGATGGGTTCTGTTTTTTTGCATTCCGTTCCATGATGAGTCTTTGTTGGTTTCGGTATGAAAAACTGATGCTTCAGGAAGGTATACTTTGGTTTCTCTTATCCCCCAGCCATGCCCCCAGATATCCTAGGAATTTAAAAAGCAGAGCACTAAATCATCATTGTAGATTTTTTTAACTGATAAAAACTTGTAGGGAATGTTACTCTTGGGGAGGGGCAAAATGTTCAGCGGCTGGAAGGGTTTTTTAATCCTCTTAGAAAATAATGAATAATGTTGTTTTAATAAACATTTTATCACCAATATAAATAACTATCCACATGAGTCACACTGTTTTTCATTTTTTTTATTCTGCTTTCATTGCAGTTCTAAGTTTTCACGGATGTTGTTCTGAAAGAAATGTTAAAACAACTGACAACCAGCTTTTGTGCATAGAAAATTAATTAATAAATTGCTTGATGCACATATTGAATCAATCAACAGGTGTAGTTTGCCTCTGATCCTCAGACAGTATTCCCTTGTAATTGGATACTATTGTATGTTCATCAACTTTTCAACCCCGTGGACTTGGAGGCCCCATAAATAATTCATTTCTGTTTCTGTAGCTCAAAACTTCTTTAAATTCTGTATACAACCCAAAGCCTGTGCATATGTGCTTTTAGATTAAAGTAGTCCAAGTTTATTAAATGTCTGGCACACGCATTTACTCACTGTATCCCCAGTACTTAGCAATGCTTGGCACATGATTGTTGAATGATTACATTTAATCCTTATAACAATGCTTTAACTAAGTTTTATGATTGTTCCCATTTTACAGAGAAGAGTAATTTGCCCAGCTTCTGGGGCTCCTTGAGAGTCAAAGCTGAGCTTTAAACTCAGGTACTCTGATTCCATAATTTGACTTCTTATCTGTTCTTTTCCTCCTTAAATCTGTTTGTGACAACTTGATTTAAACCTCTTTTTGTCTTACATTATTCTGGATCCCCATTAGGTGTATGGTCATTCACTGTGCAAACAACAAAAGAAACACACGGAAGTATAATCAAGTATCTACTATGTAAATTTAATATAATAGAGTTTATTATAATCCCTAAATGGAATACGTAATGAATATAATATTCACCTAATATACTAACATGAGTAAAATATTTATTATCCCTAAATAAGAATCAGTGAAATATGAAGTTATATTTGCTTCCAAGTTTAAACTAGGAATATTTGGAGGACATGTAGCTTTAGAGGTTGACTTCAGCAGCTACATTGATATAGAGAAGTTTCCAGTGGCCTCCCATAGAGATACAGATAATCTTCATATCATAAGAGATTCTTTTACAATTCACAATATCATGAGTTAAAGCTGTGAGGGTGTGTTAGTTCTCAGTCATGTCCAACTCTTTGCGACCCCATGGACTGTAGCCCACCAGGCTCCTCTGTCCATGAAATTCGCCAGGCAAGAATACTGGAGTGGGTAGCCATTCCCTTCTCCAAGAGGAACTTCCTAACCCAGGGACTGAACCTGGGTCTCCTACATTGCAGCATATTGTTTATTGTCTGAGCCACCAGGGAAGCTACCATGAGTTAAAGCTGCTGCTGCTGCCTCCAAGTCGCTTCAGTTGTATCTGACTCTGTGCCACCCCATAGACAGCAGCCCATCAGGCTCCCCCGTCCCTGGAATTCTCCAGGCAAGAACACTGGAGTGGGTTGCCATTTCCTTCTCCAATGCATGAAAGTGAAAAGTGAAAGTGAAGTCGCTCAGTTGTGTCCAACTCTTTGAGACCCCATGGACTGCAGCCCACCAAGCTCCTCTGTCCATGGGATTTTCCAGGCAAGAGTACTGGAGTGGGATGCCATTGCCTTCTCCGGAGTTAAAGCTACAACATATCAAATCGGCTGCAGACTGTATCTGTTTGGATAGTTCTGCTTAACAATTTTCTGTAACTGGTTTAAGAACTATTATATATAAGGTAGTATTAACCTGGAAGCAGAAGAATCATAAAATAATCGGTTGGACTAGATTACCTCTGAGATCACTTACAGCTCAATAATTCTATAACACTAAAATATGGAGGCACTTATTTTCTGGGCTCCAGTGAATCAGATAGTCACTGCTGGTTAGGTAGCTGTTAGGCTGAATAGGAATAACCCATTCTGTTGATCACATGGAAATGTTTGCTGTGATGCATGAGATAACAAATCCCCCTGAGCTGCTTTTCATCACCCCCAAAGATGACTCCCTAGGAAAAGAGATGGTTGGGGGAGGGGGAGGGAACGGGGTTGGAGGGGCAGTGTGGAGACTGGTTCTGAGGTAAATAATTACCCGATGCTACTCAAAGTGCAGAACACTACTACTACTTACGTGGTAGTCATCACACAGATTTTTACTGAATGCCCTGAAAGGGTGAGGAAAGAGGCCTTTCTTTCCAAAAGGACAACTAGACAGATTGACTTTGGAATTTCTTGTGTTCATGGAAGCATGTTCTACATATTAGAACAATTTTTGTTCTCTTCAGTGCCTCTAGAGCTTATGAATCTGAACACAAAGATTTTAATGACTTCATAGGCATTAATGGAACTCAAAAGTTTCCAGGCCTTTGGCATCGAAACTTCCTCCCCATGCTGCCAGCCCCCTGCTTCTCAGTGTGATTACTGTTCCCACTTTTTCCTAATAAAAATGCCACCCATTTCTTGCAGACTTCTTCCAGAGGTTTTATAGCTTAAACATCAATGCTGCTTCTGCTGCTGCTAAATCGCTTCAGTTGTGTCCAACTCTGTACGACCCTATAGACAGCAGCCCACCAGGCTCCTCCGTCCCTGGGATTCTCCAGGCAAGAACACTGGAGTGGGTTGCCATTTCCTTCTTCAAAACACCAATGTGGACAGAGTAAATAGATGGTAATTATTGACGAATTCATTGCTAGGTTCATGTGTACATTTCCACTGACAGCTGTAATCGTGTGTTTGTTCTTATCTGAACTCTCACTAGCTGCTTAGAGTCCACTGCCTAGATAATAAATAGGATGAGGCTTGAATTTCACAGTTATGTGAATTGACCTTTGTGTAGCAGAAATACCTTTAGTTATTAACCAGTATTTTCACACAGTGATATTTCAATCCTGAATACTTCTCCTTTATAAATGAAGAACAAAAATCATTAAAGTTAAAGTAAGTGTTAGAGGCTTTTCTTGCATACGAGTATTATATAAATGGGATTTCTTTGGTTCAAGTGCAGAGTCTCTGGACTGAGTCTTGTATGTCTTTGTGTTGCCTCTAGAGCTTGACATAGCATGCTTGGTAAGTCTTTGGGTGGGCCTGATTACATACAGCTAATTGTAATGGAATAGTCATAAAACTGAAAACATTTGAAAAACACACACAGTGAAAAGTCCACCTCCCACCCCAGCCTCACCATCTGCTCAGTAAATCACATCTATGGAAAAAAAATTTTATTGGTTTTTTTTTTTAATATATTCGTCCAAAGTTTCTTTATACATTTCAAATATTATTTCCCTCTCCCATCTTTATTCATAAAATGTGATGTTTATACCCACTATTATTCTTCACTTAATTTCTTTCACCTAAATATATGGAGCTCTTTCTATAATCTCTGTATAATATAGAGAACTTATTTCTCTTTTTTTTACCCTTGGTTAAGAATCCACTGTGTAATTTATTTAACCAAACCCCCAGTGAGGGACATTTGATTTGTTTCCAGCAAATGAGGCTGCAGTGAATTCCTTTACACATACATCATTTTGAAAGTGCACAAGCGTAACTGTAAGGCCATTTCCCCAAAAGTGGCATTACTAGGTCAAAGGGCATGCACATTTATAATTTTGAGAGCTACCTAAATGCCTTCATAAGGGTTGTACGAAATGACACTTTCATCACCAACACATCTTTTTCTAAAATTGAAGTCTTTTGATGTTTAGTACAGTTGCATCAAAACAGGGGCATGGAGCAGAAGTCAGGAGACGAGGCAGGAGCATCCACTTGATTCCAGATACTTGAGCCTGTATTCTCATGTAATCCTCATAAGAACCTTAGTTTCACTGAATTCAGCTAGAAAATTGCAGCCTAGGGAGGATAAGTAACTTGCCCAAGGTCTCAGAGCTAGTGAATGAAGGATCTTGTTCTTTTCACAAACTCCAGTCCCATCTGGGTCCAGGCCCAGTTCTGCTAGAACTCATCGTCTGACCCTCAACACAGAAGACATGCAGTCCACACCGAGGGGGTGGCTGGGTGAATGGATGGACTGACAGAGATGGGGATTCAGGGAGATGAGAGTGCTCCTGAGAAAAGCAGAGGGAGGGTAGGCATCAGGCCCCGCAGAATAGCAAAGACTGGAAGGTAACATTGATCCAGCTGGACTTGAGAAGACAGGGTCGGATTGTGAAGGGACTCCTAGGTCATGCAGAAAAAGACCAGCACAGCAAAACAAAGTTTCTTGTGTTCTCTGAAATCATGCTTCTGCAAGGTTGCCACACGTCCTAGCTCACCTGCACACTTTCACTTTTGTGTTAATGTTTTACAACAAGTTTAAAATAAAAACTTAGTACTTGAAAGGCTCACCAAAACTGATAAATAAAACATTGAACTTGGCCAGGATTTGAATCCCAGTGTATATAAATGTAGGTAGCCCAGGTAATGATTTTGTTTTTTTAAAGCTAAATATCTGAATGTAACTCTCCAATTGAGTGTTAATGTCAGGAAAGTACCATGAGGCTTCAGAAGCTTCCTTACTTCCCCCGAGCTGTTACTGTTGTTCACACTCCTTAAGCCCTTCCTTGGGAATTGCCCTCTGGCCCTAGACTTGATTCTTTTGTGTATATTCTGGGGTGTCAGAGCTGTGTTCTTTAAGGATGAAGATTGGGAGGGAAGCCCCCCAAAAACTCAAATCAAAAAACCTCACATCATTTTAAATAGCTAAAATGCCATAGGCATTACCCTTTATGAAAGTGGGTAGAATAAACCAGGCAATGCTAGCGTGCTCAGAAACAAGGGGAGTCATGGGAGATAGAGAAAAGGGCAGTCAGTGCCATGGGGTCAGGTTCAGCTGACACCATTTTCTTCCCCATGGAAGGGCCCACGGGGCTCTGTGGTCCTCGGGGTAACCAGGCCGGGCTCTGGTGAGGTGCTGACTGCATGCTGACAACCCGGGAGGGATGACCCTCTTTTCTTAGATGTCACACTCAACCATCCTTGCAGCCCCTCCTCCAGCCTGGTTTTTCAAATAAGACAAAAGACTCCGCCTGAGGCCTGATAATATGCTCTTTATTCATACCAAATACTTCTTGACTTTCAAATCTGTATGATTTTACTTGCTTTGAGACCATCAGATTGTATTATGTCTGTTTAGATAAATTCAGTTCAGTCGCTCAGTTGTGTCCGACACTTTGCAACCCCATGGACTGCAGCACGCCAGGCCTCCCTGTCCATCACCAACTCCCGGAGTTTACCCAAACCATGTTCATTGAGTCAGTGATGCTATCCAACCATCTCATCCTCTGTCGTCCCCTTTCTCCTCCCACCTTCAATCTTTCCCAGCATCAGGGTCTTTTCAAATGAGTCAGTTCTTCGCATCAGGTGGCCAAAGTATTGGAGTTTCAGCTTCACCATCAGTCCTTCCAATGAATATTCAGGACTGATCTCCTTTAGGAGGGACTGGTTGGATCTCCTTGCAGTCCGAGGGACTCTCAAGAGTCTTCTCCAACACTACAGTTCAAAATCATCAATTCTTCGGCAGCTTTCCTTATGGTCCAACTAACACATCCATACATGACTATTTGGATAAGAGACATGTCCAAATGAACATTAAGTAAGAAAGTCAAGATATAAAAAGATGTAAGAAGCATCATGACACGTCTGCCCTATCTATCTACTTTCCAGGTCACCAGAAGTCAAATTTCATTTACATACTATTTACTCTATGGCCATGTCAATATAATTGAGAGTGGACATCAGGATAGCACCAGTTATCATCATCTAAGACAGATAAGTACAAAATGAACTTCACTTCATAGGCTAAGGTGACTTCCGGTCAAGAGACTGCTCAATAAGCCTCTTCTATGACCAGAGCTCTCTGCCTTGGCCAGCTCCATTGTGGCTGTTCCAGGTCCTCCCATGCCAGGCCTCTGGGAGGTCAGTGATAGACCTGCCTCCTGTCCACTGAAAGAAAGGCTATCTGCTTCCTTCCCTTACAGGCATAAGGGCGTACCATCAAATCAAGTATTTATTCATTTTTTTGTCTACCAATTAATTTTCTGCTCCCTTCACCAGGACACTCATTTCAAGGACATACTTTTACAAGCCTGTAATGTATTTGTCTTCATACTCAGTGAAAAAGCCCTTTCTGCTCTCCCCAACAAGCAGCTTTTCTTTCAAACGTAGTCCTAAAGGGCCCTGCAGGATGAGAGAGTTCCACTCTTTGCAGACCACCTTGCTTCGTCTGCCTTCTCAGCCTTGCTTGGCTAATGCTGCTCTGGTCGTCTTTGGTGATTAAAATATATCTTTGTCCTCTGTGTTGTGTGTGTGAGCGCTTCCCAGCCTGTGAGCATGGGATCCAGTGTGCCAGCCTTCCTCTCGGCCTCTCGGGCTGCAGGGCAGGGTCCAGATGGCCCGAACCCTCTCAGCAAAGCTTCGTCTACTGCTCTGTGTGTGGCACAAATACCATATTCCGTGTGTGCCGTGACATCAACGAGATGGGAAGCCCTGGGCTAGGCATTCAGCTGCTCTGTCAATTTCGCTAGTAGTTTTTCTTCCCGAGAGAGAGCTCCTGCCTTCACCGTCCCAGTGAGGACCTCCGTTGCATTGTCCTCCCCAGTTGCTCTCCTCGCTTTTCTCCCTGTCATCGGTAATGATAAGGAACGTTTTCCCCCTTACTTATTCTAACCTTTTTCATTTCCCTAAAACTGATAGGAACCACATAATTTCTTTTGGCTAATTTCCTTTTCCTTTGTTTGCCCTGGAGTAGCCCCTACAGACTAGATACTTATGAGAGGCTGTGATCACCTTTGGGGGCTTCTCTGATAGCTGGTTTGATTCCTAAGTGGGGAAGATCCCCTGGAGAAGGGACAGGCTACCCACTCCAGGATTCTTGGGCTTCCCTTGTGGCTCAGCTGGCAAAGAATCCACCTGCAATGTGTGAGACCTGGGTTCGATCCCCAGGTTGGGAAGATCCCCTGAAGATGGGAAAGGCTACCCACTCCAGTATTCTGACCTAGAGAATTCCATGGACTATACCCATGGGGTCGCAGAGTCGGACACAACTGAGCGACTTAGTGTGTATGTGTGTGAAAGAGGTTTAGAGTGGAGGGCACATGTGAGAGAGAAAATGTCAGCATGCTAAGAGACAGTATAGAGTTCCAATTTAAAATGTGGGACTGAAGTGAGACTGGGTTCAAATCTGGTTCAGGGTATCAGAGGGTCATTTATTAGTTGTGTGACACTGGGCCACTCAACCTCTTTATGCCTCAGTGATGTCATCTGTAAAATGAGATTAACAGTTAGTCCTATTTCCTCATTTGTTCCGAGGAATAAATGAATTAATATGTATAATGTGCCTGGAATGTAGTCTAAGTATTGCCTGTAGTGGGGGGTTGGCAAAGTGGCCTATTGGCCAAACCCACCCACTACCTGTTCTTATTTTAATACCAATGTTTAAAAATTTATTTAGCTGCACCAGGTCTTAATTGCAGCATGTGGGATCTAGTCCCCAGAACAGGGACCAAACCTAGGCCCCCTACATTGGGAGTGTAGTGTCTTAGCCACTGGACCAAGAGGGAAGTTCCTCCAAGACCTTTTTTGGTAAATAAAGTTTTTCTGGAACACAGACATGCCCATTCATTTACATATTGCTAAGACTGCTTTCTCACTGTGATGACAGGTGACAGAGTTGAGTAGTTGCAATAATGACCCTTGTGGCTCAGTGGTAAAGAATCTGCCTGCAATGCAGGAGCTGCCGGAGACTTGGGTTTGATCCCTGCTAGGGGAATATCCCCTGGAAGAGGGCATGGCAACCCACTCCAAGATTCTTGCCTGAAGAATCCCATGGACAGAGGAGCCTGCTTGGCTACAGTCCATAGGGTCTCAAAGAGTCGGACACAACTGAAGTGACTTAGCATACACAGTTCAGTTCAGTTGCTCAGTCGTGTCCGACTCTTTGCGACCCCATGAATCGCAGCACGCCAGGCCTCCCTGTCTATCACCAACTCCCAGAGTTCACCCAGACCCACGCCCATGGAGTCAGTGATGCCATCCAGCCATCTCATCCTTGGTCATCCCCTTTTCCTCCTGCCCCTAATCCCTCCCAGCATCAGAGTCTTCCGGTGAGTCAACTGTTTGCATGAGGTGGCCAAAGTACTGGAGTTTCAGCTTCAGCATCATTCCTTCCAAAGAAATCCCAGGCCTGGCAAAACTGAAAATATTTGCTTTTTGTCCCTTTATAGAAAAAAATTCTGACCCCTGGCTTGGAATATCATCTAATAAGTCCTTAATAAAGATGATCTCTCATTGATATCAATTTTAGTAAACTCAATTTTTTTTATTGCTTTTCCTAATAATTTGATTATTTTTTTCCCGTCAAGATCAAGTTCTAGATCTCTAAATGTTTTGAGTTCCTGAACTTTTTTTCCTTTCTGGTAAATTTGTTAAAGGAAAGTGTCACAAATACTATTAGTAATAGCATTAATGGTACCAAAATATTCAAAAATCATAAAAATGGTTATGCAGATGGCTAAAGTTTTATGAAACAGTTTTTCTAAGGCTCCTAGAACTTATTTTACTTGCTTTTGTGTTTTCCTACTACAATTTTAAAAAAATAGATGATTTTAGATTCCTGTTTTAGATTTACAGGAAAATTATGAAGATAGTATAGAAAGTTCCACATCTACTTCACTCTATTATTCCCATCTTATATTAGTAGGGTGGCTTTGTCACAAACAATGAACCAAGCTTGATACTTTATTATTAACCAAAGTCTATACTTTATTTGGGCTTTCCGGGAGGTTCAAACAGTAAAGAATCTGCCTGCTGTGCAGCAGACCTGAGTTCAATCCTTGGGTCAAGAAGATCCCTGGAGAAGGGAATGGCTACCCACTCCAGTATTCTTGCCTGGGAAATCCCATGGACAGAGGAGCCTGGCAGGCTACAGTCATTGTGTCACAGGGAGTCGGACATGACTGAGTGAGCGAGCTCGCACGCGTACTTGTAGATTTCCTTAGTCTTTCTCGCACGTCCTGTTTCTGTTCTGGGTTCCATCACCTGCATTGCGCTTGGTTGTCACGGTCATGCCTCCTCTTGACTGGGACATTTTCTCAGGCTTTTGATGACCTTGACAATTTTGAGGAGGTCTGGTCAGCTACTTTGTAGACTGTCCCTCAGTTGGTACTTGTCTGTTTTTCTTATGATAAACTGGGATTATGGGTTTGGGGGAGGAAAAGAGCACAGGTACAGGACCCTTCTCATCACATCATATCAGGGGTATGTGTTCTCAACATGACTAACCACTGCCTCCTAAATTTCTCTGATACTCTTTTTGGGGACTCTGAGCCTTAAGAGGTGGAGAGTAGATGTTTGTTTTATACTCTAATCTTATTGAAATCTTCCAGTTTAATTGTTTCTATGGTTCTTGTTTCAACCTGCTTCTTCCTAGGTCCAAGCCTTTTTAATGGTCTGCTTAAAAAGAGAAGCTCATTCAATTTAGGTTTCAAGTGTCTGGGCCAGAAGCCCAGTGCTGGCCTCAAAGTGCCTAGGCCAGGGAGAAGAAGACTTCTGCTCTGTTACAAGTGACTTTTCATTCTGGGAAACAAAGCTCCTCAGTTCCCTTAACATGGTCAGTACTGACCATGGCAGCAAAGTCATTTGAACTGCATATGGATCCCTAGCCTGAGATCCCTAACCCAAGAGACGAGTAGCGGCAGTCAGCTGAAAGGCCTGGGCTCACAGTCCTGCTTGGTCTGCCCACTGCTCTTTCTAGAACTGGACACTCTCAGGGTGTGCTAACCACCCAGACTTGAGGTCCAGATGTCTGAGGTAATTGACTGCTCTGTTGCAAAATTTAAGCATTCCATCCCAGCCACGGACTCACTAACTGAGTACTTCCTTCTCGAGCGCAGACCCCTGCTCTTGGCCACTGATGCCTTTGTACACAGGTTGACACCCTAATGGAGTCAGACATGAACTCAGTGGCTGAGCTGGGAGTATGGCCACCACTGTGAGTGTCAATGGAGCCCCTTGGTCGCTGCCCTTAGAGGGCAAGGCACAGCAAGTGTAAACCTTCATTTCAGATGAGAAATTAGAAGACCCCATTGTCCTGACGTAGCTGAGATGGAGGCTTAGCAAACCCACCCAGCTCTGTGGTGTGAGGAAGCTTGAGAGAAGTCTTGCTCCCCGGTGTGGAGCTCTCTTAGACCAGCTCTGACCCTTGCTTCACTGTTGTATCCTCACCTCATCTTCTGTGCTGCTCATGACATGCTAGCATGAGGACAGAGACCAGGCCCAATGTCTGAAGCTGGGCAGCAATGCCAGTGGATCTGGGGTCGGGCCTGTGAATCAGCACTGAAACAAAACCCCAGACCTCCCAGGAAACACTGATGGTACAGGTTCTGGGGCCACGGTTTGCCTGAAAGCACGTAAATCTTCAAAGTAGAATCCCACTTCCTTGGGCCCACATCTGAGACTCTGCCGCCTCTAACCGGGTGCTCTTCCTAGGTAAAGGTTCTTAGTCTTTCAGTGTCATATTTCCTCTGCTGTATAATGGAGATAATACTCTTACTTTGTGGAGTTGTTGGGAAGATTGAATGAGATGATCCCTGTAAAGCTCTAGGCACAGTGCCTCAGTAAATGTTAGCCACTCTGGTTCCTAGCGAAGCATCATGGGTGTGACCTGTTTAGGTTGGTGAAGGGTCACGGTGTGTGAATATCAGAGAGATAATCTTCACTCTGTCTCTCTTCTTCCTTGTTCATTGAGACGTCTTTGATTATATAAAGTGCATTTCTGCCCAAACATTGGATCCCCATGTGCCAGTAATAACCGTCAATCAATGAAACTTGCCTTTTTAAGTGCAACTACTGTTGATATTTTTTAATGTGATGTTTAATGCAACACCTTTTTTGAAATAAAGGTTCATCTTATAGGAGTCTAGAGGAAACCAAAGACAATGAAACTGGAAAGTCGTACCTGAAGGAGGTGACTATTCATCATGGCTTGAGGACTGGCTCTGCAGCTCTTAAATGTCGGCCTCTCCCCTAGGTGGGAGCTCCCCGCCCCATCTCCATGTGTACTTATCAAATATTCCAGTAGTATCTTTCCAACTGCACGTTCTTGTTTCTCTGTACTTAAATTTCAAAATTAGACTTACCTTCAGACTTTAACACATTTACCTCGTGATGTCAAAACTAGTTTTGATATGTCAGTTCAGGTAGTACTACTAAAAAATGAAGAGTGGTTTGTCTGACTTTTATTTGCCCTCTGTAGGGTTTTTTTGGCTAATGGTTTCATACTCCAGTTACATGGGATGTAACTCTTCAAAATGAGTGTGTTTTTTAAAAATTTGTATTTATTTATTTATTTATTGTCCGTGCTGGACCTTAGTTGTGCCCACAGGATCTTCAGTCATCATTGCCGCGTGTAGGATCTTTAGTTACCGCGTGTGGGATCTTTAGTTTCTGCATGTAAACTCTTAGTTGTGGCATGTGGGATCTAGTTCCCTGATCAGGGATGGAACCTAGGGGAGCTCTGAGTCTTAGCCACTGGACCACCGGGGAAGTCCCAAAATCAATGCCTTTTTAAATATCTCTTGACTGATAGAACACACCTTTGGGGATTAGCATTTGTGCCAAGGCACATAGGGTCAGTATCTTTACATACTTTGATGAGGGAAAAGGGAAGAAGCATGGAGCACAGCCCCACTCTTAGCTCCACAAGAATTTGTTGGATAGATGGAAAAGGAATTGAGGAGAAAGCAAAGAAAGAACATGAGAAGACGAGTTGGACTCTTCCTTTAGAGTGGATTCATGCTGCGTCCCTGGTTCCCAAAACTCAGAAGCTACCAGAACCTAGAAATGGTGGCAGCAAGGGAAAATATGAGGATCCCACTGTTCACCGATTCTCTAGAAAACTCAGCAGACCATCCAGTGAGATCTCTGGGATGGTTGATATGTTCTAGCCACGGAATAGGAAATATTGACCTCAAGTTTTTCTCCTTGCTGGGTAGAAACTTCATTTTGATTAGAGTAATGAACGGAGTAGAAAAGCTTCCACCATAATGTGAATTTCAGGTATGTTAGCTCTGGTTCTAATCCCTTCTGTAATGTTGCCTAGTATTTAATTTCTTTGTGTGCCTATCACAACGGTGCTTGCAACAAGGGTTCTGTTAGTTCAGCTGTCACAACAAATTTGTGCATGGATCAACTTAACAACAGAATCAAGAGAGATAATGAGCACCAAAGAATTACGCCCAGAGCAGTGTATGATTTGATAAAATGTAGGGTTCAGAAAACAGACATATCCTTAAACAACTTTGGATGTGGAAACAATGCATCTGTCCACAATATTTATTACATAATAATACAGATTAGGCATAGAATGTCTCCTGTTTGTGAACAAAAGATGTAGAACTTCTACCTCCAGGAAGTATATTGCTACTGCTGCTGCTAAGTCGCTTCAGTCGTGTCCGACTTTGTGCGACCCCATAGACAGAAACCAGCCAGGCTCCCCTGTCCCTGGGATTCTCCAGGCAAGAATACTGGAGTGGGTTGCCATTTCCTTCTCCAATGCATGAAAGTGAAAAGTCAAAGTGAAGTTGCTCAGTCACAAAACCATGTGGATGGAGCATGGAGATCCTTACATAAGAGAGTCTAGGATGACAAGGACCAGGTCTTCCTTGTTAACTGCTGTAACCCTTGTGCTTAGCCCAGAGCTGGCATATAGTAGGCACTTCAATAAATGTAATCAAAGCCAGCAAACAGAATGAAGCATATTTATTTACATTATAGCTCAGTTGGTAAAGAATCCACCTGCAATGCAGGAGACCCCGGTTCATTCCTGGGTCGGGAAGATCTGCTGGAGAAGGGATAGGCTAACACACTCCAGTATTCTTGAGCTTCCTTGTGGCTCAGCTGGTAAAGAATCTGCCCACAATGCGGGAGACCTGGGTTCAACCCCTGGGTAGGGAAGATCCCCTGAAGAAGGGAAAGGCTATCCACTCCAGTATTCTGGCCTGGAGAATTCAGTCCATGGGGTCTCAAAGAGTCGGACACAACTGAGCCACTAAGCACAGACACATTTATATAAAAGCTAACATTGGCTTTTATTGATACCAGTCAAGTCCAGTCAAATCATGGCTGACGTGAATACTACTCCATTATCTGTCAACAATCTGATTTAAAACTTACCATGGTAACAACAGAATTTTATAGGTCAACAGTGACAGCTTTATAGTGTTTAGGGGATTGTTTATCTGAGCTCTTTAATGTTGCAGTTCATTCTTTCTGTTGCAGAATTATCTTTAATTCATTGACAGGGCCATCAGTAGCCCACAGAGGACCTTTATGAAATTAGAAAAAGCTGCCCTTCCCCCCCCTGAGGTCTGCACCCTTGCCAGTGCACACAGCTGGGGTTCAGGCCTCCCTCGCCCCTTCGCAGGACACCCCCATGCAGTGAGAAACCTGCAGAGCCATTTGCTTCATCCCTTGTTTACTGAGTACCTTCTCATGTCTCATACCATGTTGGGTAATGACACATATAACCCCTCAGAATTATCAATTATCCTGACAATCCTGAAAGGCAAAGATCACATAAGGAAACTGAGGTCTGGAGAGTTTGAATTGCATGGTTAAGTAAATGATGGGTGAGGATCACACTCAACAGCAGAACAGTCTGGAACCCTCGGCTCCAGCTGAAGAGGAAGGAGGATGATTAGATCCAAAACGTGTCCGTCATCAGCAGCTGGGGATAAAAACCTTCCTAAGGATAAGAAAGGAAGTGCGGTGGTCACCATTGTCTTTTTTGTGGCATTCTCTGAGAGTTGGTTTGAAACAAGCATTTGTTTTCCAGCCCTTTCACTTATCTACTCTGATCTTCTGTCCTTTCTGAATAGGCTCAGAGAAAGGTAGCAGGATTCGGATGAATGTAATGACCTTCCCTTTCTTTGTGTCCGCCAGGACCTCTTCCATGCTGGGGCTGTCACGTGAAGTGTAAAGCTCACGATGGATAACCTGACTGATGCTCAGGGGGCACCAGTCACTGTGTTAACTTGTGTAATCCTCACAACAGTTCAGCTGCCCCTCTTCCCACTCTACAGGTGATGAAACTGAGGCACAAAGAGGCTGAGCAAAGCTAGTAAGTGGAAGAACCAGGATTCAGACCCAGTACATTAAGAGATGTCATTTTCAGGGTCATAAGATATCTGTCCTCCCTTTAGAGCAGCATATTCTCTTCTATCATGTAGGGAAAAAAACTATTGAGTGATTAGTGAGAGATCATTACTTCCAAAATACATTTATTTCAAAATTCAGCGTGCAGTTAATCAACAGGAATCACCAGATGAGTGTGTCACTACACTCTCAGCATTTTCTCTAGTTTACGGTGATCACTTTGAAAATATTTTAGCTTTTGGGGGCAACCCCCCAAAGTATTAGAGACAGTGACTTCTTTTGTAATATTCTCAGCTCAGTTGACTATTTTCCGGTTGGTATATAAGAATATTATATGTCAAGGACATTTTCCTACTTCAGGTCTGCCAGTGAGATTAGGAAAAGTACAGAAGAATGAAAACTTCATACTGTGACCACAGGCATAAATGTTCTAATTATGGAAGAAATTGATAGATCCCTTGGACACTTAAGACACCATTTGTGGATAAATAAATTTTCACAAAGCATTTGGTTTTTTTCAGAAAAAAAAACCTTGACTTATCCTGATAGCCCAAGTTCATGTCCATTGAATCAGTGATGCCCTCCAACCATCCCATCCTCTGCCTCCCTCTTCTCCTTTTGCCTTCAATCTTTCCCCACACTGGGGTCTTTTCCAGTGGGTCGGCTGTTCGGTGCTGCTCAACGGACATGAATTTGGGTAAACTCTGGGAGATAGTGAGGGACAGGGAAGCCTCGTGTGCTGTAGCCCATGGTGTCACAAAGAATCACATGACTTAGTGACTGAACAACAACAATCCTGATAACGCAATATATGTTTCAGAACATGAAGCTGATTGGCTATGATTTGGATGTGTCAGCACGTTATTTTCCCCACAGCTTTCTGCTCTGGAAATTGATGACATTAGAGTGCGCCCACAGCTGGCACTGCTGGCTGAAAGTCGTTTGTCTCAGTTAACTGACAGTGCTGATCACTGTAATAACTGTTTTCCCTGAAAATATAATTTGGAAGACATTTGTGATTAGTATAATAGTACATTTCCTTGTCAGTTCCCTAAGGCAGCCATCACCGAAACATCCTTTGTGTGGCATCTAAATGAATTGTCTCGTATAATGAGTTTCTTTATAGACCTGAGAAATCACTTTTGTTAAGTTGCCTTCTGTGCTGTTAATTTGAAGGCTCCAGGCATGATGAGGCCAGAGCAGGGGGAGTGAAGGATAGCCCTCCTCCAAGCTTTGTCCCAGGGACCCCCAGGCCCACAGCCTTTGCCCGTGTCTCACAAAATCCTCCCTAGACTGTGCTTTTCCAGCTCATGTCTGATCCCTCTCCATGGTGGGGCCCACACACATTCTCAGGGATAGGCTGGGAGACTGTTTGATGTGAGTAAATGTATTAAGAAGAGAAACAATTGGCAGTGAGTTGAACTCATGAGACTACATAAACTAAAGAAGTAAAGAACCATGACAGTTACTAACTCAGGGAAAAACAAAAAATTGAATAGCTGACTACCTGGCTCAGTTCTTCATTGCAGACATATTTATTGTATGTACATATAACTGAATATCGATATAATCTAAATTACAACATGATTACTATTTTAAATCAATACTAATGTGCAATTTCTGAATTGAAATGTAATGAGGGTGAAGGGTGATGGAGGCGAGGGGAAAAAATGTTTTTCACAGTGGGAATTAATTGAAATAGCCAAACTAAAAAACAAAGAAGTAACAATTCTCTTAGAAATATAGGGGGGGAAATCCCTCCAAAAACAGCTAAAAGAATGAAAATATTTAACCCTAGAGAAGGGGAAATGGGAGAGGAGACCTGGGTCTTAGTTGTATATCTTAACTTACATTATATATGCAGATAACTCTTTAAATTATGTACCTGTATAACTTAGGTCAGGGGTAACCTAGGAAAGAAAAGAAGAAAAAATATTTTTTGGGGAAAAAAGGATAGAAGAGGAAATATATCATCTAGAGGCCCATTTTAACATGCTGGTTTATTTTCTTCAAATATCTCCCTTTCTATTTTTCTTCTGTTTTTCCCTTCCAATGATCAACACTGTTGTAATTGTACTACATATAAAATTGATAGCTAACTTATTGAACATTTAATTGCAAAACAGACCTTGTGTTAGTACACATTTTCTATGCATTATTTTATCTGATAATCCAACTAGAAGTGCTGATTTTTAGCTTATTATATAATCATTATCTTATTTTAGCATATGGTCACCATAATCACCCCTTTTCATGGCACAGTAATATTCCACCTAATGGATTATTGATTTTTCTCCTAAATTATTAGACTTTTAAATTGTTTCCCCAATTTGCTATTCAAAAGAATACTGGGCTGATACACTTTCCCCAAAGCATATTACTGATATTTTTGTTTTTAGGATGAATTTCCAGAAGCATGATCACTGGGTTAAAGGGTGTAAGCATGTTGCCATGCTGCTTTCTTAAACTGTTCAGAGAACATTTCTGCCTTCATTGTTTAATGTCATATGATGCCTCATGCAACTATGACACAGGTGGGAGAAACAGATTCACTGCCATTTTACAGACATGATTACTGGGAACCAAGTTCCCAAGGTTACACAATTGGAGGAAGAGCCAGAAATTCAGGGGGGAGAAAATGCATTCTACCCAGCTCTCTCTTGAGCTCTCTCCCAATTGCCCCTCCCCCTAAATGAACCATGCCTGCTACTTTCTCTCCCAGACACCTCAGTCTTTATATAGCAGAGCTTCTCTGGCATGGGGCCTTTTCCATTCACTGAGGGCCATCCTGCTTTCAGTTCAGTTCAGTTGCTCAGTCATGTCTGACTCTTTGCGACCCCATGGACTACAGCACACTGGGCTTCCCTGTCCATCACCAACTCCTGGAGCCTACTCAAACTCATGTCCATTGCATCAGTGACGCCATCCAACCATCTCATCCTCTGTCGTTCCTTTCTTCTCCCACCTTCAATCTTTCCCAGCATCAGGGTCTTTTCCAATGAGCTGGTTCTTCACATCAGGTGACCAAAGTATTGGGAGTTTCAGCTTCAGCATCAGTCCTTCCAATGAGTATTCAGGTATGATTTCCTTTAGGATTGACTGGTTGGATCTCCTTGCAGTCCAAGGGACTCTTAAGAATCTTCTCCAACACCATGGTTCAAAAGCATCAATTCTTCAGCTCTCAGCTTTCTTTATAGTCCAATTCTCACATCCATACATGACTGCTAGAAAAACCATAGCTTTGACTAGACATACCTTTGTTGGCAAAGTAACATCTCTGCTTTTTAATATTCTGTCTTGGATGGTCCTTCTGCTTTAAGGGGAATATAAGACCTCTCTAGCAGCCCAAGGATACTAGATTTCACTGAGTGAAATCTACTCAGCCTAAGGAAGAGAAAGGGCAGGACAGAGGAAAGTGCGTGAGGAAACAAAATATACTAAATTAGAATATGGGACAGGAGCCACGAGCAGGTGCACAAGGAACAAACAGGGGAAAAGAAAGTGATTTTGAAGGATTTCATGTTTAAGACGAGGTATTTGAGCTGAAAACACTAGAGAGACTTGACTTGTGGTGTGTTAAGGGCATGGTATGGCCGCTCTGTATTCGATTCTCCCCAAGACTTTCTTGAACTGTTAAACGGGCTTCTTGATCGCAATACACTTCCTCAGGATGTTGCTGCTGCTAAGTCACTTCAGTCGTGTCCGACTTTGTGCAACCCAATAGACAGCAACCCACCAGGCTCTCCCGTCCCTTGGATTCTCCAGGCAAGAACACTGGAGTGGGTTGCCATTTCCTTCTCCAATGCAGGAAAGTGAAAAGTGAAAGTGAAGTCGTTCAGTCCTGTCCGACTCTTCGCAACCCCATGGACTGCAGCCTACCAGGCTCCTCCATCCATGGGATTGTCCAGGCAGGAGTACTGGAGTGGGGTGCCATTGCTTTCTCTGTTCTCAGGATAGAAACTGAATAATAATTTGTATTTTTCTTTTCAAATGAATAATAAAAAGTAACTTCAAATATCTATTTTTCAGCCACAGAAGAAAGTGAGTCCTGCTTTGTCCAGCCAAAACCACGTGCACTGGGAAGAGAATCTACTTTGTGTGGCAAAGTACAAAAGGAAAGCCTTCCTCCATTAGACAAGCCCAAGATCTCAGCCGTGTCCACAGCTAATGGTGTTCAGTCCCTCCCTGAACAGCCCCTGGCAAAGGAGGCCGCAGACCCACCAGGAGCCACAGAGGAACCTCAGCCTCTGCAGGGACTGAAGGGGTCTGAGCCACCTCAGCCAGGTGGCAAAGATGGTGCTCCAGAAGCAGAAGGAAAGGAGGAGGATGCGGAAGCAGTGACAGAGGCTCCGCCTTTGAAAGGAAGTGCTGAGACGAACCTTTAGGAGCGGAAGCCGAGAATCGGCCTTTGATAACAGCGGGGGACTCTCCTGGAGCAGTGGAAGGTCCTGAGGATCCACAAGCTGCCGGAGAGATGACGCCTTTAGGAACAGCTGAGAGAGTTCCTCTGGAAGCAGCCAGAGAGCCAGGATCTCAAGAAGCTGGGGGAAAGGGTGAACGGTCCCAACTCCCAGAGACAGTTCCCAAGGAGACAGAATCTCCGGAGATGTTGGAAGGCAGGCAGCCTGTGGAAACAGCTGAGACGCAGCACCTTCAAGAAACAGTTGGAGAAGATGAGCAGTCCCAACTTGTAGAAACAGTTCCCAAAGAGAATGCATCTCTGGAAGTGTCGGACGGAAGGCAGTCTGTGGGAGCCGAGGAAGAGCAGCAACTTCAGGAAACGCGGGGGAAAGATGCGCAGCCCCAGCTTCCAGAGACGATTCCCAGAGAGCATGGCGGACCGGAAGTGTCAGACGGAAGTCAGTCTGTGGAGACAGCTGTAAAGGCTGATTCATTCCATAAAACTGCGGAAGGTCCTGGGAACAGGCAGAAGCTCCAACCTGAAAGAACAGTTGAAAGCATGGAACATCTGGTGGAAATGGCCAGGAAAATTCACGCTAACGAAGAGGACCAACACATTGAAGGTAAAAGTCATGTTGTCAGATCAGGTTGTTTAGGTGTGCTCCATAAGAGATCATCTCTAGGGGGTGGGGGAGGCTGACCCACAGCTTCCCCACCCCGGAGTCTCTCAGTGGTTGAAGTTCCCGTGACCCAAACTAAAAAGGCTTCCAGACTTGAACAACAGGCACTTGGCTTTCCAGCAAAAGTTTTCTAAAGCATAGTCTTTAGAAAAGTATCTAGATTTTTAACCTAGTTTCATTGTTAAATGAAATGGGATATTGAAGGAATATTAAAATTTCTGAAATTTTCCAAGTTCACTCTTCATCAGGCCCCACGTATGGTATGAGGATCCAAAGTAAAGATGGTCAGTGGAGGAACTGACTTTTTAAAAATACAAATTTTATTTATTTATTTTTTGTTGCACTGGGTCTTTGTTGTGTGTGGGCTTTCTCTAGCTGCGGCCAAGTGGAGGCTACTCTCTATACTTGCAGTGCGCAGGCTTCTCTCACTGTAGTGGCTTCCCTCACTGTAGTGGCTTCCCTTGTTGTGGAGCACAGACCCTAGGTGAGTTGGCTTCAGTGCTATGGCCCGTGGGCTTAGTTGCTCCATGGCATGCGGTATCTTCCCAGATCGGGGATCAAACCAGTGTTCCCTGTATTGCCAGGGGGACTCCTAACCACTGAATCACTAGAGAAGCCCGGGAACTGACTTTTTAATGAAAGAACACACAAATAATGCCTCTTAGAGTGGCATTTTCATCTTTGTAGAAATTACTGTCAATCTCCCCTTGTCCTCTTTTTATGAGAAGACTAGATAAATGTACTATGTCTTAGCAAATTGTATTCTTAAAACATGTACATTACCTGTATAAAGAAAATGGAATCTATACTGTTCTTTATTGGAGTTACAATTAAAAAATTCTTCTGGGGCAGGATTTACATTTTGGTAAATTTTAACTTCACCTTACAGTAGAATTAAGTGAAACATTCATCAGTCTATTTCTTAATTTTTTCACTCGTTAATGCAGCACTTTTGAGTGTCTAATCATTTGCTTGGTGCCCAGTGCAGGAGTAAGGGTTAGTCCCTGTCCTCAAGGGGGCTCACAGTCTAGTGGGGAGAAGGCAGAATTTAAACAAAATACCGCAATCCACTGAGGTAAGTGCTTTAATGAAAGTGTATAGAAGTGCTCTGGAAATCAGAATGCAGAAGCAAGTAAAAGCATGTATTTGTTATACAGGCCTGGCACACTCAAGTCTTTGGGGCCTAGGATGATGGCACTGGGTGAATTGAGGGGCACATGTAATGTTGTGGGGGGCTCCAGGGACCCTGGTGAACAGGAGCACAGTCCTATCGAAAGAGGCAGCTGCTTCTTGGCTCCATTCAAAACATAGGGGCCAGTGTTGCCCGAACTGACTTCTAAGGAAATGTTTGTATTTGCAATACCTGGACTTATAAATGTTTCAGCTCTTTAAAAGTTTGATGATTGTTTGCTTTAAACACCAGAATGACCAAACAAGACAAGTTTCTGGACACCCCTAGACCATATTTTGAACTTTCTATTTGTAATGTGTTCTGCCATCACTTCCTGTGTAATTCCACATCCTGATTTTATATAAGAGAATGCCAAGATTCAGAAACGGTAAGTGACATCGACTCTCTGAGGATCTCAGAGACCCAAGGAGATTGCCTTTCTTGACATCCCTAGAGAAACCTACTGTTTAAAGAGCAAGAGCTGCCCCTGTTGGAAACCAGGTATGAGGCACTTGGTTGTTAATGCTAAATAAGTTTATCTTAATATCCCCTTTGGTTAATTTTCCAGGTGAGACAGGAGAAACAGTTGAAACAGAGATGGAGAGTGAGAAAGTCGGTGAAGCAGCTGAAACAAAAGAAGAAGAAACAGGAGAAGCCATGGATCTTTCAGCAACTACACAGATAGGTCTGGATGGAAGGGTGAAGGGACACAGCATGTTATAACAGGGAAGACAGAGAGCTGCAGTGAAGTGGTTACAGATGGTATCTTTCAACATCGACATGTTTTATACCAGGAAAATGTGGTTATCATGTTCTTCATTACATTGTTCCATAGAACTGCTAAGCTATAAATGGTTTTCTTAGCTACTTAGAATTCAGAACTACAGTAGCCAGAGCTGGTACTGACTAGAGTATATGTTCATTTAAGAGTGTGAGGGCATTTTCTTCATTGTGGTAATGGGTCCATTCAGTGTAGAACAGTGAGACCCTAAAAGAAAACATACACCTTTAAGTATAGGTGACTGGAGAAAGGAGTTAAGTAAAAAATTTCAGGCAGCTCATGATAATGAAATCATACAGAATTAGGATGGAACAAGAATGGTCAACAACAATGGGGCAACTTACATCTAGTATTTCTTTCCTATCACAGAATTTAAAGCTACTAGGAACCTGGGAAAGTGTGTCATTTATTATCTTCTTACTTTAAGTCTATCTACAGCCAAGGATCCTTAATGATCATGGTGTATGAAAAATGGTAACAAAATTCTCATAAAAGGAATATAGACTCTGGTGCTGTTATAAAATTAGGCATTTTTCACAATGAAAGGCTACACATTTTTAATGTGCCATTTTGAAATCATCTAGTAATTTTAAATGTATGTGAGGTGTTTCAGTTGGTGTTATTCCTTTAACTGACATTAAAGGTATTTAAATTGACTTTTAAATGTATTTCAGAGGCAACAAACAGCAAAAATTAAAAACTAGATTTGTTGAGTATGTGGAGTCTATTCCTTGGGCTCTATTTTTTTTTTAAGATTACTTTAATATTAGGCTTTAGAGGTGGGAAAAGAGCTAAAAAAATCAAGATTTAAAAACCATTTACAATATTTCATTAATGTTAAAATGATATAGAAAGTCACCTTTCAAGAATTCCTCCAAAGTTGCCAAGGGATTTTGGTAAATTATTATCTGTGATTATATGTGAATAAGAATAATGATAGCAATCTTTTTCACCAGTGAGTGCCTTGTGCTTATGAATATCAGGATAGAATTATATTCTGGACACATTTAGTATCTTTATCTTATTTGTAAATATATAAAGATAACTTCTTAGATGAATTAACTAGACTCTTTTACTTTAGCTTCTGTATTAAACTATGAAGATGATATAATTAATTTTAAGAACATAGAATAGAGGGAAGAATTTTCTTTACTCTGATTTTAATGTTTTTATGTTCCTGACTTTAAAGAGTTGAATTGAGGTAGGTAACAAGGGGAGTTACTTGAGTAGATGACCTCATCCTGTCTGCAAAATAAAGAAGCTGGATTGTGATTTTATTGAGAAGAAGGACTATTTTATGTGTCTTTGAATGCATGCATTTTACTCTTTTAATGAAAAGATGGGTGCTTTCATGAAAATGATAGGTGCTTGATAAATACTTGTTAAATCAATAAGTGAATAACAAGTACCAAGGGTTCCCATTTATACTTCTTCATTAAAAAAATATTTAAAATATGGATTTGTGTGATTCAAATGTTTTCATTCCAAAGCTGGTCAAGCTTAGTAACACTATATATTTGGTGTAGTTCCAAAACTAGCAATAATTTGGGGTCAGAAAGTTATATAAGAACTGATGTAACATCTCTTAGGCTACGTTTTGTCACCCAAAGGTGTTTTTCCTGACCTAAAGATATCTTTGTATAGGCATTTAGTAAGTAGAAAATGTCAGAGCTTAGTGTAAAATATGAATGACTTTGTATCAAGTACTGAAATAGTAGGATTCAATTACTTAATAAGCATAAAGTTCCATTCTTCATTGTGTGGATTTTTTTTTTAATCTCTAGCATATGTTAAAGAGATCTATTCAGAACTCATTCTTTGAAGAAGTCTTTCTCTAAAGCATTATTATAGAGTTGTAAAGTAGAAGTTTTCAAATTATTTATTAATCCCATTTTTCCAATAACTAAAATAATTTATTCTCAGAAAAATTTAGAAATTTGTATAAATTTCTGATACTTTCTGTACTTTTGTTTTTCGCCTTTAATGTGGTTATTAAGACATTTTTAGAAATTGTTCTTATTCTTTTAGATAATGTTAATACATTTTAAATTCAAAATCTAGAAAGAAATTTGAAATGTTCCATAATATTTGAATATTCAAAAATTAAAATATTCTATCTAAATAATCTGCTAATTAATTTTTTAAAACAAAATTAAAGTAATAATTGCCAATAGTAAAACTCAAATAATACAGAAAGGTATGAAAAGTTGTTCCTCTCATGTCCTTTAGTCCTTCTATGAAAAGATAATAAAGCTTCTTGCTTCTAATTCTTGCATAAGAAGGTAATGTATATGTCAGGCTATATGGATATGCTAAAACAGAAGTATATGTGTACACATCCACATTTTATAATGTAAATGATAATTTATTTAGCCCTTATATTGTGAAAAAGTGCATATAAAACCACAAAACCATCCCTTCCTATGCTAAAGTTTTTTTTCTTTTGCCTAAACTGATATATCATAGCAAAGTACACTCTGATTTTTAGTTCCCAGACTTTGAGAGAAGTTTATTAATTTTGCTTCCAAATTCAAAATACAGAAACTGGATTAAGACTTGAGCTATTTAAAATGAATTAATAGAAAAACTACCATCAGGGCTGGATTTTCTTGCTTCTTTTAAGTTTTTATTGAATTTGTTACAACATTGCTTCTGTTTTATGTTTTGGTTTTTTGGCTGAAAGGCATGTAAGGTCTTACTTCCCTCACCAGGGATTGAACCCACAACCCCTGCATTGAAAGGTGATGCTGTATAGCCACTTTGTAGTCCAGATTGTGTTCTGTTTAGATGATTGCAGAATTTTCTGTATGTAACTGAGAAGGAAATGGTGAACAAATGATTTGCCAGTTGGCATCCCCATTTGGACTGCAAAGAGATCAAACCAGTCAATCCTAAAGGAAATCAACCTTGAATATTCATTGGAAGGCCTGATGCTGAAGCTGAAGCTCCAATACTTTGGCGACCTGATGCGAAGAACTGACTCATTGGAAAAGACCCTGATCCTGGGAAAGATTGAGGAGACGACAGAGGATGAGATGGTTGGATGGCATGACTGGATGGACATGAGGTTGAGCAAGCTCCAGGAGTTGGTGTTAGACCAGGAAGCCTGGCATGCTGCAGTCCATGGGGGCACGACTGAGCAACTGAACTGAACTGATTCCCATTAGGGAGAGAACGTTGGCCTTTACCGACAGGAGGCGCCAGTTGCCAATCTAGGAATTCCCCAATCCAGACTCCAGACTCTTGGTCAGAGGCGCTCTGTATCATTTCCTGGGGAGGACACAGGATAGGAGTGTGTGATCAACCTGTGACTTCACTGCTTTTTCCATTCAAACTTTAGACTAAGAATCTTAGCATAGCTAATAGCCTTGAGCAATCAAAACACCCACATCATTTTTAATTTTTTTGGCCACGCAGAATTGTTTATGGTATCTTAGATCTCTGACTAGGGATCGAACCTGGGCCCTTGGCAGTAAAGCACAGAGCCCTAACCACTGGACTTCCAGGGAATTCCTGCACATCATTCTTTTTGTTTTGTTTTTCTTTTTTTTTTCTTCACACATCATTTTTAACAGATGCTCTATTCCACACTTGGCCTTGAGTTAAGAATGGCTTTTAAAGGAAAAAAAAATTTGTTCTTTCCACATTGAAGTAATCAAAGAGTGTTGGATGGTCATGGTCAAATAATCTGTGTTCTTTTGGCAAATACAATAGATGGTCAGAGCATCTAACATTACAAGCATCTCATTATCATAAGGCTAATTTGGTGACCCAATTCTGAATTGTTTCACAAATGTCAACATTGTGATAATCATAAAGCCATTTCATGTAGCCCATGTGCCTCTGTTGGGTAAAAGGAGAGTGGTCCTCTAATAGCAAGGCAGGGCTGTGTCTGAAAAGTTGAAAGCCTTTGCTCACAAAGTGTCATTTCATCTAAAACTTTGTCAGCTCCCCTTGTCCCCAGAGCTTATAAAGTTAAGGAGTGAGACTGGCTGTAATCTCAAGGTTTTGACTGCAGGAACAGAATCAGTATAATCTCAGAGAGCCATTGACAGATAGGGAATTTCTCTTTTCAGTTTTTGTTATTTCCAGCAAAAGTTAAGGAATTCCCTGGCAGTAGTAACCCACATGAAGTCAAATTGGAGACCTTCAGCTTTACTTCAGAAACACCACCCAGCAAATGCATTGGGCAATAGCTGAGATATTGCAAGCTAACAACCATATCATTATTTCTGCACCTACTGAAAGAAGTCTGCAAACATCAAAGCCAGACTTTAATAACTGTTGAAGGTCGAAGGGGGGCCAGTGTGTATTATGTTCATCTAAATTACCCTTTCAGTTTAATAGTGTGCAACTGGTATGAATAAACACACAACTCCATCCATTACTAGGACAGAGAGCTGCCTGCCTCACTGGTTTCCAGAAAAAGAGTTCTGAGAAACCAATTAGGGACTGTAATTTTGGTTTGAAATCTGTCTCATTTTTTTCTTTTTCCCAAGGAGGGGGTGAAGTAAAAAAGAATAGTTTTATTACTTTGCCAGGCATAGGAGGAAACAGATGGGCTCCTGCCTCCATTTCCTCCACCCAGCAGGATTTGATGAGAGGTTTTATAACAATGTTCAAAGCCAGGGTCTATGACAAGATTCTGGTGTGTGCAGGTCTTGCACTCCCTTAATCTCATCTCAGGTGGTTGACCTCCTAATCTTTAAAATTTTTTTTTTTACCTGTAAAATATAGATTGTTGTTGTTTAGTTGCTAAGTTGTCCAACTCTTTTGTGACCCATGGACTGGAGCCCACCAGGCTCCTCTGTCCATGGGATTTTTCAGGCAAGGATGCTGGAGTGGGGGCACTTCCCTGGTGGTCCAGTGGTTGGGAATCTGCCTGCCAATGCAGGGGACACCGGTTCAGCCCTGGTCCGGGAAGATTCCAGTGCGGCAGAGCCACTACGCCTGTGTACGCCACAACTACAGAGCCTGCCCTGTAAAGCCCGTGTTCTGCAACAAGGGAAACCACCGCAGTGAGAAGCCAGCGCACTGAGGCTAGAGAGTAGCCCCGACTTGTTGCAATTAGAGAAAGTTCGAGCACAGCAATGAGACCCCCTGCAGCCAAAAATAAATAAAATTTAATGAATAAAAAAAAGAATACTGGAATGCGTTGCCACTTCCTTCTCCAAGGGATCTTCCCCATCTGGGGGTCAAACCCACACCTGCATTGCAGGCAGCTTCTTTACCACTGAGGCACCAGGGAAACCCAAAATGTAGTTCTTAAATTTTTCTTCACAAAATAGAACTAGCAAGATATAAGAATTCATACTATCATATAAATTTATGAAAAAAATAATGCACATTATATTGAATCAATATACGTGATCCTGATTCCAAATATGAAAAAAAAATTCTTCATTGACGAAGAGGCTTATCAACTGCAGCTGTCCAGTTGTACAGGGGCTTTGGGCTGGGAGGGTGTTTCAGCCCAGCACCTCACCAGGAAGTCATAAGGTTCAAATGTGAACTCATGCAGTTCATTGTGGGGACTAACTAAAAGTTTATTTTCAACTGTAGTTATTTAGTGGATCACTATGGATTTGCTTCAAGTTTTCTGGATATCAGAGCTTTGTTAAAAGTTTTTTTTTTGGAGGGGTAAAAACACTGCTTTTATCTTAAGTATTTGTGACACAGTGATTGCTTACTAATAATTGCAAGAAAGAATTCCTTTATCATTAAAATTTTTTTCTTAGTTAAAAAATGGATACATGTTCATATTAGAAACTTCAGAAAATATAAACTCTAAAAAGAGAAAATCTAAACATTACATGTTGCTGCTGCTGCTGCTGCTGCTGCTAAGTCACAGCCTGGAGAACTCCATGGATGGAGGACCCTGGTGGGCTACAGTCCATGGGGTCCCAAAGAGTTGGACATGACTGACCAACTAACACACACACACTAACTACATACAAGAGATCTTCAAAAAGTAAGACATATCTCAGGACTTTAGGTCCTATCTCATAAGACGTACCTCAGGACCAGTAGTTAAGAATCTGCCTTCCAGTGCAGGGGTTGTGAGTTCAGTCCCTGGTCAGGGAACTGAGATCGCATTCACTACAGGGCATGCCACAACTAAGACCCAACACAGCCGAATAAATAATTTTTAAAAAGACATATCTTAGAATGCTGCTGCTGCGGCTAAGTCGCTTCAGTCGTGTCCAACTCTGTGCGACCCCATGGACGGCAGCCCACCAGGCTCCCCCGTCCTTGGGATTCTCCAGGCAAGAACACTGGAGTGGGTTGCCATTTCCTTCTCCAATGCATGAAAGTGAAAAGTGAAAGTGAAGTCACTCAGTTGTGTCTAACTCTTAGTGACCCCATGGACTGCAACCTTCCAGGCTCCTCTGTCCATGGGATTTTCCAGGCAAGAGTACTGGAGTGGGGTGCCATTGCCTTCTCTGACACAATTCAGTCAAATATCATGTTGATGCATCTGAGGGATTATTTTTTGTGTTGCAACAGCAAGATAGCCAAAGCACAACTATTAATAGAACTTGTCTATTGAACTGCAGAGCATAGCACTTCAGAATTTTCCTCATTGGAATCTATTGAAGATAGTAGGTTACAGAGATTGTTCCAATACTTTGCTGTATTAGTAAATATTGATTAGTGTTACAGAGCGATTATGCACAAGCATATTAGCACTTAGCTAACTACAATTTATGAGAACTAATTGACATCTTAGAAAGAAACTGAAACTAAACTGAAACTAAAGTTTTTATTTGAAGTTATTTTTTAATGTGTTCTAACTGTTGACCAAATGTTAGCAAAAAGATTGTTAAGCCCTTTGGAGCAGGGAAAGTGCCTTATAGGACTTAGTACAAATTTCACATTCTGAATACTTATTGATGCTATTTATCAATAAATGCTATTTATTCTTACATAATCATGGTAATTTCCTCAGAACTAAGTATAACTTGCTATAGGGAAAATATGGCCAAAATTTTTATAAAATTATTTTGTACTGCTGGTTCAGTATTTACAATTTTGATTGAATGTTATTAAAAATAAAGTGTTGGAAAGCTTTTCTATGTGAATTTTTGTTATAGAAACATATTACTTTGGACTTGTGTCCTTGAGAAAAACATTTTTAAAATCACACACTTCATCAAAGGTAAGGAGTATAACACAGGGAAATATGGGTGACTCATTAGACATCTTGTGATCATTTAATAACACACTTCAAAGAGACTGCTGTGTTTGTATGTTTGAAAGGCTAACATGCAATGTGTTCCTTTTCACACTGAACACAATCATAATTTTCCTTAAAGTGTGGGACGGACACTCAAAATCTCAGCCACTAACAAATCAATCAACTTGGATACCAGCATTTTATTTCCAGTTTTCTCACTGCAGTTAGAATCTGAAGTCATGACTTATCTACAAGAATGCCCCTTGGACCCTTATTGGTCAGTTTTACTTGATTTCCTGCCTATAGTGATTGATTTAGGAATGGGTCCTTATCCTTGGGCTGGACTAATCAGAAGCTTCTCAGACTCTCCTGCCTGCCTTTCTCCGGGGTTGTTACCTTGGTGGTCTCTACATTGAGTATGCAGCATCTTCCCCTTGAGACAGATGGAGCCGGGAGGTTTTTGGAACACACATACCTAAAGTCAGCTGTACTCTGGATTTCTGTTACATGATCCTATGAATTCCCCTTTTTTCCCTTTTTATACCAGTGGGTTTCTGTCACATACAAATAAAGAGTCTTACTATTAAAAGCAGAAAGAAGTGTCTTATGCATAACTTGGAGGAAACATTAAATACAACAGCAGAAATTAATGCTAAAGATAAAAGAATAAACAAAAAAGGATTCTTTAAACAGATTAATAAAATGGATAAACTTCTGGACAAGGCTGATTAAAGAAATAGCAAAAATAAACTATATTAGATGAAAAGAAGGCACTGAATACAGATGTAAGAGATTAAAAGGTGAAATTTAGATGAAGTGTGCAAATTCTCTAACAAGGTAAATGACCAAAATCTGAATGTTCCCATTACCATTAAAGAAATTGAATCAGTAGTTTAAAATTTTTTCCCAAACAAAATATCAAGCTCCAACAATTTTATAGGTAAACTCCATCACACATTCAAGGATATTTACAACAATGAACTCTTATGTAAAAGAAGAAAGCCAGTTTCACGGATGAACATAACTGTAAAGAACCTAAACAAAATACCTCATTTTGAATTTGAGTGTATGAATAATGTTACAATTATGTATGTTGACCAAGGTGAATTTATCTAGGAATGAGAGTTGGTTCTATACTATAAAAAACTCATTACTATGGGTATATTTTACCAGTATTAGCAAACAAAGTGAGAAAAATCATATGATGATCTCACTGTAGTTGTTGCTAAGTTGTGTGACTCTTGGGACCTTACGGACTGTAGCCCACCAAGCTCCTCTGTCCTAGGCAAGAATACTGGTGGTTGTTTTTCAGTTGCTCAGTCATGTCCGACTCTTTGCGACCCCATGGACTGCAGCATGCCAAGCTTCTCTGACCTTCACTATTTCCCAGAGTTTGCACAAGCTCATTCCATTGAGCCACTGATGTCATCTAACAATCTCATCCTCTGTCGTCCCCTTCTCCTCCTGCCTTCAGTCTTTCCTAGCTTCAGGGTCTTCTCCAGAGTTGGCTCTTTGCATGAGGTAGCCAAAGTATTGGAGTTTCAGCTTCATTATCAGTCCTTTCAATGATTATTAGAGGTTGATTTCTTTTAGGATTGATTGGTTTTATCTCTAGTCTTCTCCAGCACCACAGTTCGAAAGCATCAATTCTTCAGGCTCAGCATTCTTTATGGTCCAACTCTCACATCTGTATATGACTACTGGAAAACCCATAGCTTTGACTATACAAACCTTTGTCAGCAAAGTGATGTCTCTGCTTTTAAATATGCTGTCTAGATTTGTCATGGCTTTCCAAGGAGCAAGTGTCTTTTAATTTCCTGGCTGCAGTCACTGTCCAGTGATTTTGGAGCTCAAGAAAGTAAAATCTGTCATGGTTTCCACTTTTCCCCTTTTATTTGCCATGAAGTGATGGGACTAGAGGCCATGATTTTTTTTTTTTAAATGTTGAATAGTGCTTATGACATTCCTTTGAAAAGGTGCAATTATTATCTTTCAGGAAACTGAGACTTAAAAGAGGTTAAATAATTAGCTGAAGGTCATAGAGATAATAAGTGGTAGATCTGGGCCTTGAAGCCTGCTGGAATTATTCAAAAGTCTGTGGTCTTAAAACTGCTCTTCAGAAGTGCTTCTAACATTATCTTTTGGTGACCGAACGTTACAAATTAGCAAGACATTTCTAAAACAACTTGAAACAAATAGGTATATGTAAAATGTTACATATGTAAGTAAGAATGTTAGAGCACACTGACATAATTCTGTAAACATGGAACTGTTTGGAGCAACAGTAGCCTAAGGTATATCTACACAAAAGAAGAGTCTGCAACAGCTTTAAAAATGAAGTAGATCAATATGTATCTATATAGAAAACCTTCAAGATAAGAAGAAAGCAATCTGTTGAATAATATATACAGTAAAGCTCCATTTATATAATAAGTCAAAACCAAACTAGATGATCAAGTATGTAATGGATATAAAACTATCTGCTGGTTACACTCACTCAGAATCCTCAGCAGTGGTGGCCTTTGGGAGGTAAGTGCAACAGACAGTGAGTGAAGGGAACTTTTAACTTCTCAAAGCTATAAAATTCTGTGTTGGAATTTATTCTACAACAAGGAGGTATTCATGTAGTAGTTTCTATGTGAAAAGACTTCAAAGAACAAACATAAAATGGTTATACAGAGCCTTTACAACAGTGTAAAAATGTAAAGTCAGAAGTAAACTGAGAAAAAAAAATAGCTGGGAGTTTAAACCTCATAGTTTCTTCACTTTTATTTAGGTAATGTAATTTAATGCACACATTAAACTGTTAAAAAAAAATCAGTGAATGCAATCACACCAAGGAAAATCTGCAAGCTATTTATTTCCACTAGAAAAATATTATCTACATAAAATTTGGTCCAGTTTCTTCTCCTTTATCTCTACCATTCAAATTTAAATGCTTTAGTTTTATTCAAGCAAAAATCACATATCTGACATAATAAAATACTTCCCATCATTAAATTAATAGGGTTTAGTTGAATTAGGTGTGCTCTTTTTCCTACATGTTATTTCCTTCTACTTTTATTATTCTCAGTTAACTCAGTAAGGCATGTCTGTTTTCCCACATCCAGCAATACAAGTGTTACAGAAGTATAATTTGTAATATTAGTAACTAGATTCATCATTAATCTTCAATTCATTTTGTTTCCCTTATTATATGGTATTTCCATAATATTTCCAGATATTTCAACCTTACACTTTCCAACAAGGATTAAGCCATTAGTTTAAAAATACTATTAAATTTCCAGACTAAATAACACTTGGTCCACTTAGAGTGATGCTGTCGTGAGAGGTCCTTGCACAGCTATTGCTTCGATCTCAACACGGCCTCCCTGTTGGGAAAATAACAGATTAAGAGAGCACCATAATGTCTACTGAAAACATATGCATTTTTAACATTAAACTTTTCAAAAAGGAAAGGAGGGGGCACATTCATCAAGAATCACTAAGAAAAGGTTAGGCTACCGTGCCCAGCATGTTCACTTATGTTAGCTCATGTGATTCCCTTAGCAGCTCTGTTATCAGGGTTCTCTCAGTGCAGATGATACACTGAAGCTTAGAAAGGTGTCTAACCCATCCCAGAACACAAAGCCAAATGGCAGAGGTTCAAACCCATGTCTATGTCAAGTTCAAAGCTCCTTCTATCTCATTCTGTATCTTAATAAATTTGATGATACTGATCATTCCAAGTAACAGTCAAAGCGACAAAAATACCATGCACAGAAGCTAAATTTCTTTTGTGCAAAATTTCCAGTAGAAGTCCATGAGAATTGCTTCTTTATAGGTAGAAATATCGTGCTGCTAAGGGGCATAGGAAGTGCTTCTAGTTCAATCAGAAAACCAGAGTAAGAACAGTAAGAAATCTACGAGCCATTGTTTTTCAGATGATTTTTCCTAATGGAAAGTGTAGTGTTGTTTTTGGCCAAGCCATGCAGCTTGTTGCATCTTAGTTCCTCAACCAAGGATCAAACCTGGGCCCTTGGCAGTGAAAGTGCAGAGTCCCACCACTGGACCACCAGGGCATTTCCTAGATATTTTATTATACAATAGAAAATTAAAATTTTAACTATAGAACTCACAGATCTGGCTCAATTTATAGTCGTTAAGTAACAGTAAAACAATGCAGTGGCTGTTTTACTTCTCATAGTTTAAGTAAAATGATTCTGTTGTATTCACATTCATGTGTGGCCTTGATTTTTTTTTCTAAAAGATTTATTATTTTTAGCTATGGTGGGTCTTCATTGCTGCAAGGGCTTTTCCCTAGTAGTGACAAGTATGGGCTTCTCATGGCGGTGGTTTCTCCTGTGGAGCACAGTACTTAGGCACGCGGGCTCAGTAGTTTTGGCACACGGGTATACCTGCCCCGTGGCATGCAGGATCGTCCCACACCAGCGACTGAACGCATGCTCCCTGCGCTGGCCAGTGGACTCTTACACTAGGTCACCAGGGAAGCTTGTGGCTTTCATTTTTAATTTTCTTAATTTTTAAAGACAAATGTGTACTTACTTTGGGCAAAGCAGCAACCTGGTAAGCAGCTCTCGCCGGAAAACTACTCTGGAAATCTAATTTAAAATAATTTCATTTTAGTTTTTTCAGATACTATGTTGTAATTCAATACTGCAGGATCAAGAATCTGATAAGTGATTCAGATCTATGTCAGTTCTTAGATACAAGACAACATTGGAAAAAAGAAGCTCATATTCATATTTGTTTGACAAAATACTCTGCTATGAGTCTCACAATATTTAATGTTCTTAAAAATAGCTTTCTGGGAAAAAAATGAAAATATACACTCTGCAGAATCTGTTCTAACATGCATGCTTACATGCTGTATTAACTCATTAAAAATTCCAACCTTAGAAGATGTTATCCACATTTAGGATATGAGGAAACCAAGGCACAGAAATATTAACTAACCAGTTAATGGTTCTGAGAGAGCAGGACAGACTGTGGCTAGACCTCATCACAGCAATAATAAATGCAGTCATGTGTTGAAAAATGATTAGGAGAGTACAGAAAACCTAAGAAGGATGTAATAAAATTGAGCTTAAGGAAAAAGGATTTGGCTGGTTGTGGTATGTTTTTCTAGGGAATGCAATAGAAATATCTTGGATCTTTTTCATGGGGACACACTTTGTGTTTCTAATCAGCTCTTAGGACAGGATCTATGACCATTTCTTTAACCTCGTCCAACATTCTTAATGTATTGTTGTTTAGTTGCTAAGTTGTGACCCCAGGGACTGTAGGTCACCAGGCTCCTCTGTCCATGGGATTTCCCAGGCAAGAATACTGGAGTGGGTTGCCATTTCCTTCTCTAGAGGATCTTCCCAACCCAGAGATCAAACCTACCTCTCCTGCATTTGTATGTGGATTCCTTACCACTGAGCCACCAGGAAAGCCCTTCTTAATTTATAATGGACACATATTAAGATTAATATATATCTTTTTAAAATGTTATTTATTTGGCTAGGTGGGTCCTAGTTGCAGTGCATGGGCTTAGCTGCCCTTCAGGATGTGGAATCTTCTGGGACCAGGGACTGAACCCACATCCCCTGCACTGTAAGGTGGCTTCTTTACCGCTGGGCCATCAGGGAAGTCCAATAGATACACGTCTCTTTAAAATGGAAAATAGTAATAAAGCCAAATAACTTACATTGCTTGTAGACATCATTGACAGCACTGAAGTCATTTATGTCAGCCAGCAAAACAGTTGCTTTTACCACTAGGAGATACATACATTGTCATTAGGTTTGTTATTTGGTCTGATCTAAAACATTACTTAGAGAAATGGTAGTGATGAAATAAAATTCACATTTTAAGGCAAGACAAGAAAAATGTTAACATAAAATTTCTTTTCTCTGCCCACTTAGTCCTCCCGCCTCCCCTCTAGTGTGCTGGATGTCTTCATAGAGCATTAGCCAGACCTCTTCAACAACAGAAATACCTGTTCAACCATAAAGTTCAATTCTTCTTTTGCTGGTGCTAGCCATGCAACTCCCTAGACCATAACATAACTTAAGGAGCTTATTCATGTCACTAGCTCTATCACCTGTGTTCTATTTTGCAAGATTGTTTCTTGCATTATCAAATGTGACCGAGTCGCCAGTAAAAATAACTAGATGACTTGAAATTATTGACCTAAAATACAGTTCTTCAAGACTGATGATTATAATAGTTGTACCTAGATATGGGAAGCAGCAACAAGAGAGAATCGTTTCCTGGCTTCTGGCTGCTATTAACAGAGCTTTAGTCCACTAACCGCACACTGAGTGACGCATCAACAAAGTCCTCGCCCGACCTGGCAATGAGCATTTTTTAGCCCTGTGGGACAAACTGGTCACGAAACACCTCCCAAACTTTGATTGAAATTAAGATCAAAAGGGAGCATTCAGTTTTATAAGAATAAAGTCATTAGCCACTGTAGTCACTGACCTACAACACATCCTGAAAGGAATTCAGGAAGATCAGGATAAGGCACTCGTGCTCTAGGGAAATTGGCAGAACCGGCCCCCAGGTAGGTATTTTCAGGAGAAAATGTTATGAATCTAGTTTTACATATGTTTCCATACCTAGCACTAAAACCATTGACTTAGCTGTCTGTTTCTCACGAATAGCACTAACCTGCCAAGATGTGTGCCAGGTCATGTATACGCTGGCCTCTCCCCTTACGGCTTCAGAATAGTCCTCAGAGCTTTCTGAAAGACTGTCTGGCAGGTATCAGCCTCAGGTTGCGTCAAATAAAATGTTCCATCTTTTCCCTTAGATTGACTACTGATTAATTTTTTACTGATATTGTGTATATAGCTCTAGATCAACTACTGATTAATTTTTCATTGATATCGTGTCTATGAGACTGAAACTCAGCCAACTTCAAACGACAAAAGATATGGCAGGACACATTATTAGATGCCATGTGTTCTTTACCAAAGAAATATCAAACAGAAATGTGAAATAATTTCAAGTTGCTCACCATTCGTGAAGTCACAGCCTGCTGCTTTCAGAATTTCACCTATGTTTGTAAGAGCCTGTGAACCAAGGCAAGAAAACCCTTAGGCGCTAATGTTACATCGAAGATTTAACTCAATTCAGTTTACCATCTTTTACTAATACTTCCTATGTTGCAGAAAAATCTTCCTTTTCTAGGAAATTCACTCTTTATAAGCCACATCTATATAATTAAACTGCCTCTTGGCTTTCTTTGATGGAATGAATCTTTCTGAAATATAGTGAGAATCTGTCTCTTTTTGTGAGGAGAAAGACTGAAGTCTCTTCCTCAATGCTAGAATTGTGAAATTCTCGGCCAATGTCAACTAAGCTAAAACAGAAATAACTACTGGGGCTCCTAATTCTGTATCACTTTCAGGAAAAGTATGAGCTAGTAAGCATTAAAACCTGTTTTCTTTGAAGGAATATTTTTAAAGAGGTTGTTTCCTTTTTCTTAAAAACCAATTATTAGTAAATTTTGTGTATGTTTGACACTTTCGCCTTTGGAAAAACATTGTTTTTCACTCTGTCCTTAATTTATTGTTTTTCCAATTCACTCTTCCACTTTGACTGGTCACATTATAATAGTTGATGGTTTAAAAAAATTTAATCTTCTAAATGGGTTATACATGAATATGGCAAAAAATTCAAAAGCTACACAAAACATATACAGTGAAAAGATGCCTTTCACCCTTACTCTCCCTCCCGAGTTTCCTTCATCAAAGGCAATCACTAGAAAACTGTTTCTAGTTTCTTGTATATCCTTCCAGAGATAGCCAGTGCCTATACCGGCATAAATGTATATATCCTTAGACAGAGATAAACAGAAACAGAGACAGACAGACAGAGAGAAACAGAAACAGACAGAGACAGACACACACGCACGGTAGCTTATTCTGCAAGCTGTTCTGTATCTTGGTTTTATCATGTAACAATTTATCTGGAAGATATTTCCGTATTAATTTAGCTGTACAGATCTAGCAAAATTTCTTTAGCTACTTCCTCATGATACACATTTTAGGTTATTTTCTACCTTTGGACATCACAAATGACTCAGCGAATGTACTAAATGATAATTTAATTTTATTTACTGGATTAGAATTATATCCTCATCCTTATTAATATTTTTAGAAAACATACTGCATACTGCATGTAACCTTTGATATTTCTCTCTTTCTAACAAACAATGATTTTTACTTCTGTGGTGGTAGATTATTTTTGCAGTCATTGGCCCTAAAAAATTTCCCCAACTCATGCGGAAGTGGCAAGATGTTTTCACAGTTCACAACTGCTTGGCAAGATGTTTTCACAGTTCACAGTTGCTTTCTCAATTTCCTTCCCATTTCACTGAAATATAACTTGAGATATAACACTGCATTAGTTTTAGGTAAATAACATGATGATTTAATACATGTATATATTGTGAAATGATTACCACAGTAAATTTAGTTAATACCCAATAATTCAGGTTTAAAGTCACCTTGGCAAGTAAAACCTTTTTTTTTTTTTTAGGTTGTTAGATGGTTCATCACATTTCCACTTTCTATTGACGTAAAACTGTTTTATGTCAATAAGTCAACCAATAACTTAAAAAGCATCTATCTGATAATCTCAATAAAATAAATCAGCCAAATGGATTCTTAATATTCCTCAATATGATGAAAAAGAAGTAGAAAAGGGAACTTCAAATGTGGAAAATGACTCACCTGTTTAGCTTCTTCTGCCACCCCTCCTGGCACAAGCTGTCCACTTGCTGGGTTCATGCCTAGCTGTCCTGAAATGTAAATGGTCCTGTCGACTAACACAGCCTGACTGCAAAGAACAGAAATCCAATATATGTAAGATATAAAATTTAAAACTCAATGCTAAGAGATTTCTTTGCTAAGATACAAAAAGTACAAAATATAAAATAAAAAATTGTAATTGGACTTCATGGAAATTAAAACCTTTTGCTTATTGAAAGTCATCCTTAAGAAAATGGAAACCCAAGTCACAAACTGGGGGAAAATATTTGTGAAATGCAAATATTTGTATTCAGACTATATGGATTTGTATTCAGAATATATAAAGAACTCTTATATAATTCAATAATATAAAGACAAACAACCCAGCAAAATATTGGGCAAATGATCTGAACAGACACCTCATAAAAGAAGACATACAGAGTGAAGGAGTAATGCAAACCAAAGCCACTCTACCATACCATGACACACAAGAAGGCATGACTAAGTATGGATGAAGATGTGGAGAAAATGTAATCTTCATACTTTGTTGGAGGGTATGCAAAATAGTACACACACTTTGGAGAGTAGTTGGGAGTTTCTTAAACACTAAACAGGGAATTCTCTGGGTCCGGTAGTTAGGACTTGGCACTTTCACTCCAGCGGCTGGGTTCAATTCCTGGTCAGGGAACGAAGATCCCATAACCGACAAGAGAAAGCACTGCCAAGCACTGAAGAAAATAAGTAATTAGACAAGGTTAATCATTGCTGAAGGGTCAAGAAGGATACACGGCTTACTTTCTGAACTGATCATTTTTGTAGTGAGGAAACTAAATATCGAATTAGTAACAAGATCACAGGGAAGAGCATAAGCTACACTGAGACCTGAAAGAGAGCCAAACAAATCAACTTTCAGTTCAGTTCAGTCACTCAGTCGCGTCCGACTCTTTGCGACCCCATGAATCGCAGCACACCAGGCCTCCCTGTCCATCACCAACTCCTGGAGTTCACTCAGACTCACGTCCTTCGAGTCAGTGATGCCATCTAGCCATCTCATCTTCGGTCGTCCCCTTCTCCTCCTGCCCACCCCAGCATCAGAGTCTTTTCCAATGAGTAAACTCTTTGTATGAGGTGGCCAAAGTACTGGAGTTTCAGCTTTAGCATCATTCCCTCCAAAGAAATCCCAGGGCTGATCTCCTTCAGAATGGACTGGTTGGATCTCCTTGCAGTCCAAGGGACTCTCAGGAGTCTTCCCCAACATCACAGTTCAAAAGCATCAATTCTTCGGGGCTCAGCTTTCTTTATAGTCGAACTCTCACATCCATACAGGACCACTGGAAAAACCATAGCCTTGACTAGACAGACCTTTATTGGCAAAGTAATGTCTCTGCTTTTGAATATACTATCTAGGTTGGTCATAACTTTCCTTCCAAGGAGCAAGTGTCTTTTAATTTCATGGCTGCAGTCACCATCTGCAGTGATTTTGGAGCCCAGAAAAATAAAGTCAGCCACTGTTTCCCCATCTATTTCCCATGAAGTGATGGGACCAGATGCCATGATCTTAGTTTTCTGAATGTTGAGCTTTAAGCCAACTTTTTGACTCTCCTCTTTCACTTTCATCAAGAGGCTTTTTAGTTCCTCTTCACTTTCTGCCATAAGGGTGGTGTCATCTGCATATCTGAGATTATTGATATTTCTCCCGGCAATCTTGATTCCAACTTGTGCTTTTTCCAGCCCAGCGTTTCTCATGATGTACTCTGCATATAAGTTAAATAAGCAATGTGACAATATACAGCCTTGACAGACTCCTTTTCCTATTTGGAACCAGTCTGTTCTTCCATGTCCAGTTCTAACTGTTGTTCCTGACCTGCATATAGGTTTCTCAAGAGGCAGGTCAGGTGGTCTGGTATTCCCGTTTCTTTCAGAATTTTCCAGTTTATTGTGATCCACACAGTCAAAGGCTTTGGCATAGTCAATAAAGCAAAAACAGACGTTTTTCTGGAACTCTTTTGCTTTTTCCATGATCCAGTGGATGTTGGCAATTTGATCTCTGGTTCCTCTGCCTTTTCTAAAACCAGCTTGAACATCTGGAAGTTCACGGTTCATGTATTTAAAGGCAATTAATTCTCTCTTATATAAAAGTCCCACCACTGTTTTCAAACATAAAATCTACCATTTTAACCATTTTAAAGTACACATTTCAATGGCATTAAATCTTTTTAAAAAGTTTTATAAAGAAACCTTAACTTCACTTTAAATTTAGAAGTAAAATCTGTTTTACCCCATTTCACGGTTATTCAGAAAATAAGATACTCTCATTTCTAATGTCCTACTTCCCTATTTCGTTCAGCATGCTCCTAACTTTCCTTTCATTTAATGACGTCTCCCCTCATATCTTTTTTCCTTTATAACTTTAAATACAAGTGGTAATTTTATAACACAATTGGTACCGAGTCTGTCGGTGCGTTGCCTGCTTTGGTTCAGTCCCAGTGGGCACAGTGAACCCCGAGGCCCGCAGCAGCTCCGACCCGGACTAGCGGCTGCCGTCTACGGGGTCGCACAGAGTCGGACACGACTGAAGCGACTTAGCAGTAGCAGCAGCAGCCCAAGCCCCAAACCCCCACCCGACACGCCCCGAGTGCCCACCCCGGGTTGGCGACCCCAGACGCCTCGAGTCCTTCTCGGCTCCCACAGCCCTTCTGTACCTGTAGGGACCAATGGCCGCGGGGGCTTTCGCGGTGCTGATTATCCTTTTAACCAAAGACGACATGGCTAACCCTTTTCCCTTGCTGCCCCTCGAAAACAACTATGCAGAACACGGTTCTCGCTCGTGCTTCACCTGACCAGCCCGGGCCAGAATCGCTGCTTTAAAGCGTCGCCGGGGTTCGCTCAGCATTCTGGGAGTTGTAGTCCCCGTGTGGCTCCGGGCTTCCTCTGGGAGTTGTAGTCTCTGTGAGACTCCGGGCCACGTGGAGGCCGCGGTCACACTGGCGCATGCGCGCTCCAGTTCGCTCTCCGCGCCCGGCGCGTCGGTGACTGTGGCAGAGCCTTGTCATCTGGATTCGTGGGGGAGTCCTGGTTTTTTCCCACCGGGCGTCTGGCAGGTAGGTCGTGAGGGGCTGGTGTTCTCCAGGGATCGCGAATGTGGGAGAGAGAGTGTGGCCGTCCCCTGCGGGTGCCCAGTATTGCCCGGGTTCCTCTTGGATTGTCCTCACACCCAACTATAACCTTATTCCCTTGCTGCCAGTCCTGGGGCCCTTCTTTCCGCTTGGCACCTCCTACTTTTACCAGAGAACTGGGGTCACGTCTTGGTGGGTGTCAAGCCAAAAAAAAAAAAAAAAACCGAAATTAAAAGACCCAATGAAGCCAAAGATCAGAAGGAAGGATTTATTACTTGCTTCAAGTGAGTAGAATACCGGAGATCTTTCCCAAAGCAGTGTCTCCCCAGCAGAAAATCCGGGACCTTTTAAGCTAAAGTAAGTTAAGTCGCCTGAGTCGTGTCCGACTCTTGCGACCCCTTGGACTGTAGCCTGCCAGGCTCCTCCGTCCGTGGGGATTTTCCAGGCAAGAATATTGGAGTAGGTTGCCATTTCCTTCTCCAGGTTTTAAGCTAGGGATACATGCATATTCGTGAAGAGGCTCCAGCGGAAGGCAATTCAGCATAGACTTGTGGCAAAGGTCAACAGAGTTCTAGTTTTAGTGGAAGCCACAGGGTGAGGGAGGGGATCAGCAGCATCATCCCAGTTGATCTGATGATTGAGTGCCCGAGGGGGTTCAAATTCTGCAAAACAGCTGGAGAAAATGCTTCAGGCTAATCTTGGTCATGGATATAGAAATGGGAGGTTACAACTGATTTTTATTATTGGTACTTCTCCTGCCTGATAATAGTTGTTTTTTAGGTCCCTTCAATTGCTCAGTCAGTGTCCGACTCTCTTTGAGACCCCATGGACTGTAGCCTACCAGGCTCCTTTGTCCATGGCATTTCCTAGGCAAAAATCCTGCATGGGCTGCCATTTCCTGCTGCAGGGGATCTTAAGATCGTTTTTTTAAGGTCCATTAAGATCATTATTACTGAGCCATGCTGTTCAGGGACAAGCCTTGTGGCCAGGCTCAGATCACAAAATGGCTTAGGCAAGAAATGGCTTCTCTAATGCCAAGAAAGCCTTGCCTGGTTGTTCTTCTGGGGACCGCCTACTTTATCTGTTTACACTTCAGCCCCTGTAACCTTGAGCCCACTCTGTCTGTCATTTCTCTGCATTGCCCCACCAGGCAGAGGTTCTCCTAGGACTGGGCTTGCACTCTCTAAAGGAATAAGATGGGTCATTCGGGGAACCTTGAGGAGACTTGGCACTGTTCACCTCCTCCCTGCCCCCTCATGTTTCCTCCTCTGGAGAGCCCCTTGAGATTTACAAGATGTCTCTGCAGAAGCCTAGTGACTGGCATCTGATTTCAAGTAGGAGATTATTGATCTCGGTGCAGCAAATGGCCCCAGAGCTGTTCCTTTGGCACATATTCAGTCATGCAGTATCAGAAGCAGTGGTACTTGGCTAAATATTTTTTCCTGTTAAAATATGCATTATAGGCGTGTTTCGCTTCTTATTTTATGCATGTACATGTATATTCAACAGATATATATATTGAGCCCCTGCTTTGTGCAAGACATTCTGCTAGGTCCTGGAGATGTGGCAGTGAAAAAGACTGGCAAAAATCCCCATCCCCCCCTGCTTCTGAAACATAAGAGAATCCTCTTTTTTCCACCTCATACACCTCTACATACTATGGGGTTTTGGCTTTCCAACTCTGACTCGAGAACCTTCAGAGCTTTTTCATTGGTTTAGAGTTTTTGCCTCCAAGCCTTGCCTACTCAGTTTTGTCCTCTCCTGCTGTCTCTTTCCATTCTAACTATCCAGAGTCCTCATTCCTGAAGCACGAAGCAGATTCTTGAATACTTTCTTCCCTAAGTTCCGACTAATGAAATCTTATGTTCTCATTGACTTTTCCTGTAGATTCACACTTTTTCTTTCCCTTATCCTGTTTCCTATTGGTGCTGTACTGCAAAATTTAGTCTTAAAAAAAAAATTTTTTTTTTGGTTCATTTTAGACCCCTGTGTTGTGTGTTAGTTGCTGCTGGGGCTTTTCTCTAGTTGCAGCAAGTAGCGGCTACTTGAGGTGCCGTGCGCAGGCGTACCACTGCAGAGGCTTCTCTTGTTGCAGAGCACAGGCTCTAGGGCGCGCAGTCTCACTAGCTGCAGCTCCTGGGCTCTCGAGCACAGGCTCAGGAGCTGTGGTGCAGGGGCTTAGCTGCTCCTCGGCATGTGGGATCTCCCTGGATCAGGGATCAAACCCAGGTCTCTTGCATTGGCAGGAGAATTCTTTACCATTGAGCGACCAAAGAAGCCCTTTCATCTTTTACTATATGTGATCTTATTCTCTTAATTGTTTTTAAGAATGGTGAATAGAGCCAAACTGCCTGGTTTGACTCCCTGCACAATCACAAGCTTAGTTTCACCTCTCTGTGCTTTGGTTTTTTCATTTATGAAATGAGGGTAGTGCTAGTACTTCCCTCACAGGGTTGTAAGAATAGGTGAGTAAGGCATGAGGAATAGGGCCTGACAAAGTTCTCAATAAATATTGGAGCTGAAGATGATTAATTCTTTAAGGAAAGAGGCCGCACCCATGTGCTACTTTGATATGTACACAACCCAAAGCTATTAAGCACATATAGGTACCCCCAAGCTTATTAAATTTGATTAAACTGGATAATTAGGAGGTGTTTTTAATTTATAAAACACTTCACCATATGATTTTTAAATAGGCACTTTCTTGAAGCATTACAGGTAATTAAACTTGAGTGGTATTGGAGAAGACTCTTGAGAGTCCCTTGGACTACAAGGAGATCAAACCAGTCAATCCTAAAAGAAATCAGTTCTGAATATTCATCGGAAGGACGATGTTGAAGCCGAAACTCTAATACTTTGGCCCCCTGATGCAAAGAACTGACACATTGGAAAAGACCCTGATGCTGGGGTTTGAAGTCAGGAGGAGAAGGGGACAACAGAAGATGAGATGGTTGGATGGCATCACCGACTTGATGGACATGAGTTTGAGCAAGCTCTTGGAATTGGTGATGGACAGGAAAGCCTGGCGTGCTACAGTCCATGGGGTCGCAAAGAGTTAGACACCACTGAGCAACTGAACTGAAGTAAACTGGAAATATTAATATTTCTTGTGAAACAGCATGTCTGTATTCATTAGGCAGATTTTATTAAGTCTGAGTCACCAGTTTTTTAGGTTAAAATAAGTCAGAGATCATCTGTTTAATTCCCTGGTTTTTAAACCAGATTCTACTCTACCAAGGGTTGTATCTGATCAGCCAGGGGATAATATGCTGGATGGGAAAATATGACATGTCCAATTTATGTGAATATTTGAGAGAAAACACTTTTATAAAGCCTGGCACATATTTAGTGCTCATTGAAGTTTTGACTAAAATGGCTATGAAAACAAAAACTGTGACTATTAGGAATAGATGTAAAATTCACCTGAATGTTAAAGGTAAGAGTTAAAATTCCTGCTGGAAGCTATTTTAAACTAAATCCTCAGGCTTCGTAAGGATGTATTCTATATTCATTCTCTTCTGGCATCAGAACTGTTTGAGAATCCTTGCTAGTTCAATCTGCTCATTTCCTACTCTTGAGCTCAGAGATATGATTTCTGGTTCCTAAATTTGGTGTCCCAGCCCAGGGCTCCCAGGTAGTGGTGTGTTTTACTGAGTAAGTTCTGATTCAAGCATGTGGACTAAACTGTTTTGTAGGATAATTTTGAATGATTCTTAATACAGTCTGATCTGAATCAAGACCGTCACTTGTCAACGAGTTCTGCAGAGCTCCGTTTACTTACTACGTATTTTTAAGTTTGGAAAATATTTTGGAGTGTAGATCAAGTTGTTTTTCATGTAAGTGAAAACAGAAGGAGTGAGAGAGTAAAATGAGATACATTTTTGTTACTTCATTTTTTATTTAAGAGTAAGAGTTACCATTAACTGAGCCCTTAGTTTATGCCGAGCCCCATGCATGGCACCCTACTCCAGTACTCTTGCCTGGAAAAGCCCATGGACAGAGGAGCCTGGAGGGCTGCAGTCCATGGGGTCACTAAGAGTCGGACACAACTGAGCTTCTTCACTTTCATTTTTCACTTTCATGCATTGGAGAAGGAAATGGCAGCCCACTCCAGTGTTCTTGCCTGGAGAATCCCAGGGACAGGGGAGCCTGGTGGGCTGCCATCTGTGGGGTTGCACAGGGTCGGACACGACTGATGCGACTTAGCAGCAGCAGCAGCCATGCATTGTGATGGGAACATTACCTTACAACCGTTTGTAGATTATTCCTATTTATAGAAAGGGAGACTGAAGCTCAAAGAGGGAAAATAATTCTCCTAAGATTATATGACTAAAAAGTGTAAAGGAAGATATTTGAATCCAGGTCTTTCTCACTCTGAAGTAAAGGCTCTTAAACACTCTGCCACCTAGATTACTCTTGATTTTGTATGAAGTATTGAACTGGAAAGAAGATAAGTGAATTTAACCCAGTGGCACTCATTGGATGTGGTGCAAATCCTGAATTTTGAAAGTTTGTGAATTTTGAAAGTTTGTGCAGGTGGTCAGCATAGTGATTAGGGTAATACTGGTGCCATTTACTAGACAAGGGTCAGGGATGTTAGCCGTCCTGCAGTGTATGATATCTGACTCTGCTTTGCGTAAGTAGTGGCTGCATGGATTTAATATGCACTGAATTTTCTAGGACTACAATAAAAAGGCAAGATTGAACTTTAAAAATAAGATTTGTACTTTACCAAAGAGTGTTTACGAGTTTAGGGAACCATGTCGCCAGTGGCATTACTGCCCTGTCTAACAGGTACTAGTATTCACCGTATCTCTTTGCCTTTGTGGCTGTTGCGGGCATGTAATTCTATGTATAGGTATGAGTAAAGGCTATATTAAAACATTTAAATGCTTGGAGAACAGCTTGGTTGTGGCTGCACTGAGCTTCCAAGCCTCCAAGTGTCTCCTTCCTGCAGGACCCTTTCCTCTCTACAGTCAGCAAGGAAAGAGTTAATGACTGCTGTGTGGGGCCTTCTAGGACCCCGCTCCAGCTCTACAGATCGTGCCCATGCCTCTGTTGGCACCTGTATCTGTGATTATCCCCCTTGGTTAAACATATCTCTATTTCATAATGTCATCTAGTTATGTGAAATACCTAAATATAGAAAATAAATATTATTTAATTACTTTTGGGCTTCCCTTGTGGCTCAGCTGGTAAAGAATCCGCCTGTAGTGCGGATACCTGGGTTTGATCCCTGGGTTGGGAAGATCCCCTAGAGAAGGGAAAAGTCTGCCCACTGCAGTATTCTGGCCTGGAGAATTCAATGAACTACATGGTCCATGGAGTCGCAACGAGTGGGACACGACTGAGTGACTTTCACTTCACTAATTACTTTTAGTTCTCTACATCACAATGAGGGCACATATTGTAGGACTTGTTTTGATAAAAGTTATGTCTAGTAGGTTATGTAATTAATGAATTTCATTTAAAAATAGAAGACAGGTGTTTCAAGCTCTTCAGTAAAAGAAAGGGGGCAGTGAGTTTGAGAGCTGAGAACCGCTGTGGAATCAAGCTCCGCTAAGTTTTTGTCCCTTTGTCTTCTTATTTTAAATTGAAATCTTTTGCAGTTCTAAATTAAAGGTACAGCTGGCCTTATCTCAGTAGTAGAAATGAAAATGTTAGTAATTTGTGTTCAGTTTTTGGTGAGGGTATCATATTGGAATAGTGTATTTCGGTTTTCATTGATTCACGTGGCTCTTGTTTCACTTAATTTTGATAAACTGTTTTAGCTAATTAAATTTTTTTTACAAGGACATAGGGATCTCATCTTCATTTTTCATCCTGCCAACAAACTTTATGCAGTGTCAACCCTGGTACGTGATTCAATTATTTGAGAGTACAACACAGTTATTTTTTCTGTTGAATTAAGAGTTTTTGGTGTTAATACTAGTCCCTCTGGTTATAAATCCCTGCTGTAGATCACTATCATAGTAACTTTTTTAAAAAGTTTGTTTGTTTTTTTAAAATGTGGACCATTTTTAAAGTCTTTATTGAATGTGTTACAGTGTTGCTTCTGTTTTTATGTTTTGGTCTTTTGGCCATGTGATATCTTAGCTCCCCGACCAGGATCGAACCCGTGCCTCCTCCCCTGGAAGGCCAAGTCTTAACTACTGGATCACCAGGGAAGTCCCCTATGATAACATTTTGGTATCATTAACCCATCTAAATAAATGGAGATGTATTATGTTGAAGATTCACATGAACATTTATTCATTAAATTAATTTTTATTTTTGAAATTTATTTCAAAATTTATTACTTTCTTTCCAGAAATGTCTAATGCAAAAGAAAGAAAACATGCAAAGAAAATGAGAAACCAGCCCACCAATGTGACTTTGTCCTCTGGCTTTGTGGCTGACAGTGGTGTAAAGCACCACAATGGAGGCGGAAAACCTTTCCAGTCTCAGAAAGGTAAGATACACATGGTACTTGCTACACACACTTCCCTATGGATCAGATTGCTTTTGTCAGCTCCTTTTGGTAATAAAAAATCCTCATCTAAATGATGGAGGAGCTAGATTAAAAATAGATACAATTGACCCTCATTATTTGCAAGCTTTGTATTTGCAAATTCTCCTAGGTACTAAAATTTTAACCCCAACCTTAATCCTCATGGCACTTTGGTGGTCATGCCAAGAGTGGGAAAATTTTTGATTCAGCTGATGCAGGTATTTCCAGTGGAGTTCCCAGTGCTGTCCTGTTTGACCTTCTTACCAGAGGAAGGATTCTAAGGGGCAGGGCCATGTAGTGTAAGAAACTCTAGCTGTCACAGGGGTTCAAATGCCAATAGTGCAGCGGCCCCAGGCAGGTCACTTAACACTTCTGAACTTCATTTTCTCTTTGGAAAAGAAAGGAAAGGCTGAGTTGTTCTCATGATTAAGACCATAATCTTTGAGATATGTGTAACACACATACACGCGTGGACACGTGCATGTTTTCTCTTGGAGCAAGGGCTCAGTGTTCACTCGTTCACTGTTGGCTGTGACTTTCTAGAACAGAGCGGCTGGGAATAATGAAAACTGGCTGTACATATTTTAGAGCTGATATATTTTATCTGTACCTTAACAGTTTATTAAATGACACTGATATGTTTCTTAAAAGAAATACAGTACCTTTGTCATGTCTGCATTTAACTTTTGTACTGATTTTAGAAATCTTATAAGGTGATGTGAAGGGCATAGCTGTTTATTAGTCAGCAACAGGAAATAGAAAATAGATTGAGATGCAACACTGATGCCCAACAGGCCGGGTGAGAAGCCTTAACACATATCTCATTCATATCTCACAATGACAGACTTTGCAACATGTTTCATGATTATAGGGGCTTAATAATTGTCACCACAATAGAAATAAGCAGGAATGCAGTCAAGTTCACCACTGATCTTTCCCTGTGTTCACAGAGAGGGATTTGATGATATCTTGAAATCAGAACGGTTTGAATGCCCAGGCATATGTATAGAAATTGCCTTTATTTCTTTCTTAGCATAGCGGCTATCTATTGGAGTGTACTGGAGAATTGAGATGAAAGACTAAATATGCACAATCAGGTGAACTCTAGTATTTAAGGGAACTTGGGTGTAAAATTCACATTGCACTATTTGTACAGAGAAAATTTCCCTTGTATCTGTTATATCCAAGGTTCTTCCTTGTGTCACAGGGACACGGTTAGCTAGCATGCCGCCTCCTAGCTGTGTGACCTTGGGCAAGTCAGTTCACCTACCCACCTGGGCGCCCTCCTCCTGCAGGGGAGGACAGGAATCGCCACCTTACAGGGGGGTTACAGGACTGAAATCCCCATCAGTGTTGTCACCCAACACTCTCATCCTTATCTCTGATAAAAGTGACCTGTTTCTTCTTGTTTTCTTTTTGAAAACACACTAGAGTCTCATCCTGGAACTTCCGACAGCGGCAGACCAGAACGACTCACCGTCCGCTGGCCGAGTCTGATGCAAAGGAGCAGCCTTCCTCCAGGGTAACCTTTAGAAAAAAGGGAGGATGGAAAGCAGGTCCCGAGGGCACTTCTCAGGAGATTCCCAAGTATATAACCGGTAGGTATTTGTACGGAAGCCAAGCATGATTGGACTGTGAGCTCTGTTTCTCCTACAGCCAGGTTTCTAGTACCCTCTGGTAGCTCAGTTGGTAAAGAATCTGCCTGCAATGCAGGAGACCCCGGTTTGATTCCTGGGTCTGGAAGATCTGCTGGAGAAGGGATAGGCTACCCACTCCATTATTCTTGGGCTTCCCTGGTGGCTTAGCTGGTAAAGAATCTGCCCGCAGTGCTGGAGACGTGGGTTGGGAAGATCCCCTGGAGGAGTGACAGGCTACCCACTCCAGTATTCTGGCCTGGAGAATTCCATGGACTGTGTAGTCCATGGGTCTCAGAGTCGGACATGACTGCGAGACTTTCACTTCAGGCATGTCTCATCTGCAGCCTGGACTCACTGCCTGGGCCTGCGTGCTCTCCACCCCCATCTCTCACCATCTTCTTAGAGGTCCTGATTTGTCTTTTTTGTCTTAAAGTTGTCATTGGCACCATCCCCTCCTTGTTAAAAGATATGAAATGCCATCCATACTCTTCAGCACACATCTCCAAAGGTAAAACCAAATTTAGCGCAGTCTGAGGGCAGCCAAGGCCTGTAAGTTCCTGTCTCCAGGCCCTTTGTTGCCTCGTTCCCTGATGCCCCCTTGTTCTCCGATGCCCCCTCGTTCCCCCTCACCCCCACTACCTCATAACCCTGTAGTCTTATGGTCTTTATGCCTTCCTGGAGGAATCCACTTAAATGTCTCCAGCACTTTGTTTATTCTTTAGGAAAAAAAAGTCTATTTTTCAATAAAGAAAACTAAAAGTAATTATGGTTATATATTTGTAAAAAAGCAGAAACTGTTAAGGAAGAAAACCCTTGGAATCAAAACTAAGATTTTTTTTTTCTTTGTTTTCTGGTGGGAATATTACACTTAAGAATGGTTATGATTATATTGCATATAGCCTTCTGTTTTAAAAAGAAAACCTTTTAAGCTTATTTTTTAAACTTTTTTTCAACTTTTTTTTCTGATTAAGAAAGTAGAAGTGAATCTTTGCAGAAAACTGGAAAAATATAAGTAGAAGGACAATTTCCCAATCATGTAACACAGAAATAACTACTATTGGTGTTAGTCTATTAGGGGGTAGGGTAGTGGTTGAATTGTAAGCTCGTGCATTTAAAAACCTTTCTGAAATCTACCAGGAAAAGTATTGATTCAAGATGAGTTTTTAAATGGCATTGCTGTTTCCTTCGACAGCTTCTACTTTTGCTCAAGCCCGAGCTGCTGAAATCAGTGCCATGTTGAAAGCAGTGACCCAGAAGTCTTCTAATTCGCTGGTTTTCCAGACTCTGCCCCGGCACATGAGACGAAGAGCCATGAGCCACAATGTCAAACGCCTTCCTCGGCGGTTACGGGAGATCGCCCAGAAAGAGGTATGAGGGTCCCTTAATGTAAATGTTTAGGTTAGTGGTCCTTTTAAAGAAATTGAGAAGTATTAGCCTAATAGAATTTATTAAAATGAAAACTAAGAAACAACATACTCATTTTGCATATTTTTTGGTTTATCATTATCTTTACCCCATTCACCCTATACCCCCAAAATTAGCAGGCTGCTGGATACTATAGCTACTTCTAAATATAGCATTTGAAACCTCTCTCTCTTTATGATGTTAAAAAGCTGGTGTTCCCCAGTCAGATTTAAAATAAATTTTGACCTTCTTACCAGATAGTAATTTAGCTCTGCACTTTGGAATGTGACCAATCTAGAGCTGGAAGGTTAAAAGATTGCTTTTTGACTCTTTTAAAATTGAGAACTTGAACTTGGATTTAATTGTTGTCCAAGTCCTGTTGTTTTTGGCTTTACCAAAATTCTTGGTTTGGCCATTCTATGATTGTCCAAGCATCTTATGTCTTCATTAATTATTCAAAATTTCTTTATCAAGTGCCTTCTAGGTACTGGCATGACGCTGGTGGTGGGGTTAGAGTCCATTAAAGTAAAATCTTCTTAAGGGGCCCACACACTAATGGAGAAGAGTTTTTCCCACAGCACTTTAGCTTAGCTATGGAAGAGAGGAAAAGTGAAAACTAAACAGGAATTTTGTACTTTCTAGATTTCATGAGAAGTCTGTTTCCTCATGAAAGCATTTAGCATTTGTCTTTCAGTACTTAAGTGATACGAATTGTGTAGGTTTTTCCCACTTTTATATTTTTGGTCCTTAGTTTTGGGTTTAATTATGATCTTAGAGGTTAAAAAAACTAGAAAGAGAACAACGAAGAGCTAGCATTGATTTATTCTTTCTTGCTGTCTGATATTGATAGCCACACATCAGTTTGACTTACTATATTGAACATTTTGTAAATATTCTAATCTTCCCAGGCCCCAAAGTTTGCCCAGTTCGTGAGTGATAGAACTGAGCTTCCTTCCTAGGTTTGCCTTTTCCTAAAATCTTCATTCTTTCTGTGACCTCCTTTACTTTCGTTGGAAAAAATCACCAAATTAAAAAATTGCACAAACTAATGGAATCCTAAGGTATTTCACTTCCATCTAAAATTAGCTGTTTGAATTCCTAACACTTAACTTTGTTTTAAGATGGTCACAAACAGGGATCTGCCTGTCTTCTTGAAACTATAGGCAGAGAAAGCAGTTCATCAGAAAAAAGAACACTCAAAAAATAAGTGCCATAAAGCTCGACGATGTCACATAAACCGCATACTGGAATTTAACCGGAGACAAAAGAAGAACAAATGGCTGGAAACGCACATCTGGCATGCGAAGCGGTTTCACATGGTCAAGAGGTGGGGCTACTGCCTGGGGGAGAGGCCGACAGTCAAGAGCCACAGAGCCTGCTACCGGGCCATGACGAGCCGCTGCCTCCTCCAGGTAGGCTTCCGGAGCCAGCGGCTGCTCAGCGCGCCCACCTCTGTTTCTATTCAGACTCTTCCCACCCTTTTAGAAGAGCTCGTGGTAGGCCAAAGCCCTATCTAAGATGATGTATTTTAAAAATAATTACTGGGCGAGAACCATTTTGCTAGATGCTGGAGTTGAAGTAGCCTAAAGTTTTGGGGGGAGACTGACAGTCAGATAATTAGCCTAACATTCAGTTTTGTTGTAAGGGAAAACTGTGCAATACTATGAGTATTCATAACGGGAAGAGGAGTGCTTCGCCACACAAGTGATGTCTGAGCCGAGCTCTAAGGGCTAAGAAATTGCCAGAGTGGGGAAGGCAGAAGGCAGCCAGATGGGGAAGGATTGAAATAAACGCACTGTGACAAAGACTAAGAGAGTGAGAGCAGGGCTAACGTTAGGGTGAGGGTAGTTTTGGAGAAATAAGTAGAAACCAGAGCCCGCGGGGTCTTGTTGGTTGTGCTCCAGGTTAATTCAGCACTGATTCATTTAGCAGTCATTCGCCACCATAGATATTTGAGAACTGTCTCTGCTGGGAAGTGTGTTTTAAAGTCTTTGAGAGGACAGTTGATTTTGGAGCTGATTTTAGAGCTGCATAATAGTCTTTGTCTGTCTTGGCTGTCCTAGCTCCTCCAACCCAGCAGCCTGCCCCAGTCCCCGCAACTCCGCATGAAATAGCTTCCTCTCTTTTTCAGTACGTGTTTAGCAATCTGTGGGCTTCCCTGGTAGCTCAGACGGAAAAGCGTCTGCCTACAATGCGGGAGACCCGAGTTTGATTCCTGGGTCAGGAAATCCCCTGGAGAAGGAAATGGCAACCCACTCCAGTATTATGGCCTGGAAAATCCCATGGACTGAGGATCCTGGTAGTCGCGAAAGACCCCAGTCCATGGGGTCGCAAAGAGTTGGACATGACTGAGCGACTTCACTTAGCAATCTGTTCTTTTCAGGGGGCTTTTCAATGGCAGGATGGCCTTGACCAACTTTAGAAAGCTTATTAGCATCCTCTGATACCTCTTGAGAGCAATATGGCAGAATAATCAATACAAGAACCTGAAAAAAATTGTGGTAAAAAAGACCTAACGTCAGATTTGCCATTTTATTTTTAAGTCTGCACTTCTGTGGTACTTATTACTTAGGTCTTAAGAATATTCACATTGTTGTGTGACTGTCATTACCATCCATCTCCAGGACTTGTTCATCTCCTCAAGCTGAAATCCCGCATCCATTAAACACTGAAGTCCCCATTCCTGTCTCACCCTGGTCTCTGTCAGCTACCATGCTACTTTTTATAAATTTGACCCCTCTAGGTGGCTCACATATAATGCTTGTATTTTTGAGACTGGCTTATTTCCCTTAGGGTGATGTCTTCAAGGTTCATCCATGTTGTATCATGTGTCAGAATTGCCCTCATTTTTAAGGCGGAATGATATTCTGTTGCATTTTATACCACGTTGTGTTTATCCGTTCATCCATCAACATTGATCCACTCTTGGGTGGTCCCCACTTCTTGGCTGTCGTGAATACTGCTGCTGTGGGCCTGGTGTACAAACATCCCTGCAGCTCTCTGCTCTCAGTTCTTTTGGGTACATGCCCCGGAGTGGAACTGCTGGATCACGTGGTAGCTCCTGGTTTAATTTTTTGAGGAACTGTCATACTGGTTTCCGTAGAGGCTCTACCATTTTACATGCCCGTCAGCAGTTTCTCCACATCCTCACCAACACCTGATGTTTTCTGGTTTTGGGGTTTTTTTTTTTTTTTGGTAATTGCCAACTTAATGGGTATAAAGTAAAATACAGGGACCTCTTAGGAGCCTTTGATTTGAAGAGTCAGTAGCAGATATCATGGATTAGAGTCAAATTCTTCATTTTATATTGCAGAACTGGGATTTGGAGTGATCAAGTGACTTGCCTAGGGCCACACAGCTTGCTGGCGACCTACCTAGCTCTTGGAAGCCGACTCCCCTGGCCCATGCTTTCTCCACTACCATCACGCAGATTTTAAGGCAGACATAGTTACTTCTCATTTGGGGCAGAATTTTTGCTGAGGTTATTCCATACTTTCTTTACATCAGCCCTAAGTAATAAATGGAGAAGGCGATGGCACCCTACTCCAGTACTCTTGCCTGGAAAATCCCATGGATGGAGGAGCCTGGTGGGCTGCAGTCCATGGGGTCGTGAAGAGTCTCGGACACGACTGAGCGACTTCACTTTCACTTTTCACTTTCCACTTTCCTGCATTGGAGAAGGAAATGGCAACCCACTCCAGTGTTCTTGCCTGGAGAATCCCAGGGACAGGGGAGCCTGGAGGGCTGCCATCTATGGGGTCGCACAGAGTCGGACACGACTGAAGTGACTTAGCAGCAAGTAGTAAAAATAGTAGCTAGTAATAAATGTCTGTACTTTACATATGTTTACTCACTTAATCCTTACAGCAACAGTATGGCGTAAGTGTTTACTATTATTTCCATTTTACAAATGAGGAAGCTGAAGTACAGAGAAGTTGGGCAGTTTACCCACAGTCGTACAACCAGCGAGTGGTGAAGCTGGGATTTGAGCCCAGGTAGTCTGGCTCCAGAGTTCCATGCTCTTAACCATCATTCTCTGCTGTCAGCCAGTTGTACACACTCTGCCGCTGACAGCTGGGAGTGGATCACTTGTTGGAAGATTTCTATCAGCACAGATGAACATGAGTTTGTTGGAGCCTCTGCTGTACTTTGCATTTTAGTTTCCATGTGTACTGGATTCGCTTACAGGACCTGTGGCAGAGGGTTTAGCTCGGGGGTCAGTGAGCCTGACTCATGCCACCTTCCCCACTTTCTGATGATATGACTGTTCAAGTAGCAGTCTCTCTCAATGTCCTCACCTGGCAAATAAGTTAATGCTGGCATCTGATCATCAGGTGTCGGGAAGATTAAATGACAGTCCAGTAAGGAGTTAACCCCATGCTTGCACTCAACAACCTTTCAGTAACTATTAACCATTATTATGTCTTTAGCATAATTCATTTTATTAGCTCAGTCTGAGCTCTCTTCATCCTGTTTAAATTGATAAGGCTTTGTTCTCATTACTCGCATTTTTCCTTGTACATTGCTTAGTCAAAGTTGGAATCGTGGTTAATACTGAGCAGGGGATGGGACTTCCCTGGTGCTCCAGTGGCTAAGGCTCCATGCTCCCAATGCAGGGGGCCTGGGTTTGATCCCTGGTCAGGAAACTAGATCCTTCATGTCAAAGCTAAGATCCAGAGCAGCCAAATAAATACTATTAAACAAACAAAAGAGAGAGACTGAGCAGGGGAGAAATGTGGGATAAATTGCCTCATGTGTCTTTAGGCTGAGTGTTGAATAATCCTAAAGCCCTAAGTTAGGAAACCAAAGTGAGCATCCTTAACATAATTTTGCTGAATTTCTTACAGTCTTGCTTATTCTACATTGATTTTTCACTTTAGGTAGATTTTGGGAAGGGAAAATCCTTAAAGGCAGTAGTTTTTACATACCACTTGGAACTTATCTGTGAATATAGGATAAAACACATATCTCCTTTCTGAAAAGTAAGACACTACCACTTACATTTTAAATAGAAATTCAAGTATTTAATTGTATCTCCCTCTTTTTATAGGATTTATCCTACTATTGTTGTTTGGAGTTGGAGGGCAAAGAGGAAGAGATACTCAAAGCACTTTCTTCAATGTGTAGCATAGACACAGGTAAACTTGTTTCAAAGCTGAGTCCTGTTTAAGTCTGTATATTTATTCATTTCATGAACAAGTGTCTGCTGTAAGCATTTTGGCATTTAAACAGGCTTTATGGAGATAGTTCTTATTCCTAATGAGTATATTCATGTAAGGAAAGCTTAGGTTAGCTTTTAAATCATTTCTAACATACTAAGTATAAAGTGAGAGAACCATTATTCTGGTGCAGTAAATCTAGATAGGAAGAAACTCAAAATTCATTAAATCATTTTCTCAATAAATTTTTATTGAGAACTTATCATGGGCCAGGGTTTGATCTAAGCAATGACCAAAACTAAAACCTCATCTTTTATGAAGAGAGACAGTAAATGATCTTGGAATTTTGTTTTTGTTTATGTCAGGATTGACTTTTGCCGCAGTCCACTGTTTGTCTGGAAAGTCCAAGGGAGTGTCATGCTTTACCGGGCAAATAAGTATCCCCTAGAAATGCTGGGCCCTGTGACATTTATGTGGAAGGTCCAAGGGACCCCTGGTGGCGCTTCTGAGAGCAGGCAGTTGTGGATCTGGCTTCACCCAGCTCTTAAACAGGTATAATCTGACATTATTTCTCACCACTCAGTCACGGTATTCTTGATTACTGTTAGAAATGAGTGCTACAAAAATTCAAATAGTGTGAAAGTTTGACTGATTGCTTGGTATTGGAATATAGGGAGGATAGTTATGTTAATATCAATAAGTGAAGCAAATCTTGACCTGACTTTTGGTAAGCCCTGAGTAGGAGTAGAGATGAAACCAGTCCTATGCAAATGGCTTGAAATGGTGCACTGGACTAGTGCTTCCATTATCCTTAACTGGTTCATTGGTATTCATGTGCTTGTTGGAGCCAGTTTGATGAGAATCTGTTTTGAGTAATTCTGACAATTTGTTAACTGTGTTTAGCTTAGCTTCCCTCTATTAACACACTCATTGCTTTTATACAGTAGACTGTAAATTTTCTCCAAATTCGTCTTTAAACTAGTTAAAAAAAAAAAATTGGTCAGAGTAGTCATGTTGTTTTCACGAATCTTGGACATTTAGGAGTTCTTTTTTTTTGTTCTATGTGTCAAGCACTACTCAGAAGAATCAAAAAAGCTTTTCAGAGGAGTCAAAAAAGCTTTTTGATGATTTTAAATGTAGCTTCATTTGTGTGAGATAAGAATATAAATTTTTACATGTAGAAAAAATAAACTAAGCCAACTTAAACTTGTATTTAAATTCAGAGCTTAAAATGTTTGAATGTGTCCTCAGGATATCTTAGAGGAGATAAAAGCAGTGTGCCAGTGTATGGAACCTACCAAGGCAACTGTCCGGATTCCAGATCCCCTTCTGACACCGTCTCAAGAGAAAAGCCAGGTTGACCTGCCCGAAGAAAAAGTCGGCAAGAAAAGAAAACGGAAAGATGATGGGGAAAATGCTCAACCAGTAAAAAAGTCATCGGTGATGGAACTAGAGATCCACTTCAATCATATTCTTGGCTCTCTCCAACCACAGGCATCGTGATACGGTATGGGCTGAACCTGCTCTGAACCTACTGAATGTTTTCAGTGAAGGCGTGCTCTGTTTTTGTTAGTGAGACAGATATTATATGCAGTATAAAACCCTTCTCTTTCTTTCAGTGATTTGACTATGGAGATGAACAGATTCCGGCTGATCGGTCCTCTTTCTCACTCCATCTTAACTGAGGCGCTCAAAGCTGCTTCCGTCCACACCGTAAGAGTAAACCTGATTGCATTGCTTTATTCTGGTCAGGCCCTCCTTAGCAAATTTGCGAAACCTAACATATAATTTTGGAGAAGGCAATGGCAACCCACTCCAGTATTCTTGCCTGGAGAAACCCAGGGACAGAGGAGCCTAGTGGGCTGCCGTCTGTGGGGTCGCACAGAGTCGGACACGACTGAAGCGACTTAGCAGCAGCAGCATATAATTTGGCAGCATTTGTGGCCATAGCTTATACGTGTTTGTTTGTCTAGTTATGCTTATTATCAAAGACTTTATCTTTCACTTCTCCTAGAATAGCAAATCTAAGCGAATGTAGCAAGTAAACTGATTGGTTCTTATTTAAATACAGACTGCTCCTGCAGCTTCTGAATTTTGTAAAGGGTCTTCTGCTCCATAGGTAAGTAGGTAACAGGGAGCTGCCCCTAAAATCCCTGAAAGTATATGCCAGGTTTTTTTTTGTTTGTCTTTGTGTGATACATATTCTCTGGGGTTTGTTTTCGGGATGGTCTCTAGCAGGTTGAGAGCAATGTGTCAAATGTACCTCTGTTCAGTAGAACTTTCTGCAAGGATGCTGTTTCTTTGTGCTGTCCAGTATGGAAGCCACCAGCCCCAGGTAGCTACTGAGTGGCTCATGTGACCGAGGAAGTGAATTGGTACTTTGGCTTATTTTAGGGATTAACAGGTAAATTCGCAGCTCTCTGTGTCACGAGGCCACCATATTGATTGGCAGGTCTGGAGAGTAGAGAGTAGATGAGGAATCAGACTCGCACGTGAACACTTTGGATTCAGATTTGGTCTGTTTTCCTGTATCAGTGCCTGTCAGTGTCCATGCCTCTTGCAGATTGGGCATGTCTGATACGGTGGTAGAGCCCATCAGAATTTGAGCTGTTGGAAGACAGATAAACTTTAAAAGCCAAAGGCGATATCTCTCTTCTCACTGTTTCCACACTAGTCTCAACCACTGTTGTCTCTGGCCTGGGTCCTGAAGCAGCTTCTCAACTTTCTTTCATTGTTCCCATGTTTTGCTCCTTTCTCCACACAGGAGGCAAAGTGATATCTTAGCAATTTTTTTCTTTTTCTTAAGGAAAGTGAAGTGTAATTTTCTTTCTTTCTTTTGTTTTAAATTAATTAATTTTTTATTTTTGGCTGCACTGGGTCTTCGTTATTATGTGGGCTTTTTCTCTAGTTGCGGTGAGCAGGGACTACTCTCTAGTTGCCGTGCAAAGACTTGTCATTGCAGTGACTTCTCTCGTTGCAGAGCACGGGCTCGGGCACGCAGGCTTCAATAGTTGTGGTGCACAGGCTTAGTTCCCCAAGGCATGTGGGATCTTCCCAGACCAGAGATCGAAGCCATGTCCCCTGCATTGGCAAGCGGACTCTTAACCACTAGACCACCAGGGTAGTCCCATTTTAATAATTTATGCTCATCATGCTACTTCCTGATTAAAAGTTTTTGGATAGCTTCTCACTGTATGTGAGAGAGAAAAAAAAATCCAATTTGACTGGTAATGTTGTGCCTCCATGCCCGTCTGGCCTTATCTCTCCTCACATTTGGCATTTCAGCCACACTGGCTTCTTCTGTTGGTTCCAGGTTCTAGAATATGTCAGATCTCACGTCCTTTTGAGACTGTCTGAATTTTCTCTCTACCCCTCTTCTTAGCTGAATCTATAAAGGTTTCAACATCTATATCATTTTCCTCTAGAATTCTTTCCTGATCTCTAAGTTGAATTAAATCCTTGCTGTTGTTTCATTCCATCTTGTGCTGTTCCTCAGTTTTTATGTCTAGATTTGTTCGCATGTCTTTGTGATCTCTGTGTCTCAAGACTCTGAGCTTCATGCTGGCAGGCTCGGGCAGTCCTCTTCTTGACTCTGTGCCCCAGGCTTAGGGCAGTGCCTGGTGCTGACTAGGCATTCCACGCTAGCTAGTCACTTGCAGAGGGAGGATTCGAACCTGCAAAGTTTGGTTCCAGGGTCTGTACTTTGAACCACGTGCTACCTGAGTTTCTGTGAGGTAAAGGGCTCAATGTATTAATATTATAGGTTAGACTCTGTAGGGGAACATCCCCCTTCAGCACACTTTGGTATGAACCGCAGCTGTAAAGTTTTCTCCTGGGCATGCATATGGTACTCGAAGTGCTGTTTGAAACCTCAGTTCCTAGTTCTATTCAGAAAAAAAGGCAAGTGAAATACAGTATTTCTCGAAATTTCTAGAAATACTGTAGTAGTAATGTCTTCCTTTGCTGAAGATTTCTTCAAAGGGGGTTTTGTTTTGGTTTTTCTTCAGTGGGGAAAGTTTTATTGCTTAGTCTGGTGATGAGGTTGGTAGTGTTGGGAGAAGAGCAAGGAGCAAGGTCTCTCGTGTTGGTGCTGTGCTCCAGAGACCACAGGTGTGTGGTAAGTTAGGTAGTCTCTCAGAAGACCGCAGATGTTCTTCTTAGTATATGAAATCTTGAGAGAAGTATAGTCCTGCCTCCTTGTCTTTGATTAGAAGAGTCGTTAGTCTGATGCGACAATTTCCCTGGTTCCTCTCCAAAAACATTCATTCTAAGAAATGAGGAGGAAAGGGTGGAGGCCAATAGCACAAACGTTTTAACCGAAAGTATTAAGCCTGATCCACTGTTTGTCTGGTGAATAGGATTTGTTGTTTTCTAGGAGGGAGAGGACACAGAGAAGACACCTCACCGTTGGTGGATTGAAACCTGCAAGAATCCTGATAGTGTTTCTCTTCATCGCAGACAAGAAGCCATTTTTGAATTGTTGGGAGGTATAGGGGGAATGGGGCTTCCCAGGTGGCGCTAGTGGTAAAGAACTCGCCTGCCAGTGCAGGAGATGTGAGAGATGAGAGTTCGATCCCCGAGTCGGGAAGATCCCCTGGAAGAGGGCATGGCAACCCATTGCGGTATTCTTCCCTGGAGAATCCCCTGGCAGAGGAGCCTGGCGGGCTATAGTCCATAGGGTCACAAAGAATCAGATACAACTGAAGTAACTTAGCACTCAGCGTGCATACAGGGGAACACTGGGTTGTACTGGGAAAGAAGGGAGGAGTGGGAACTGGGTTAAAAGAGCATCTTGCAGCTGAGCTACCTCAATGTAGTGGTGCTTTTTACTTTGAAACTGTTAAAATACAGCAAGAAGCACGAATGAGATGTTAGTATTTTAAATAAATAACCGGTATTCCGTTACTATAGGTAAAAGCATATACCAGCTACTAACTGAAATCTTACTTACCTGCACATGATTGCATTTGTGTGTAAAGCTCCTGTAGTTATTGATAGGAACATACATGTTCATATTGTAAAATGACCTGTTATGTTAACTTAATGTTTTTGGTAAGAAACTTCACTCTTTATGAATGTTAATTTATTCTCTGAAAGTATCATTGGAAAGATAAAAGGGAATGTGTGTCTTTATGAAATCAGCCCAAGATGAAAATATCATTAGAAACATTTGAAAATGAAAGCAAAATATGTATGTATTTGTGAATAATTTCCTGTTTGCGTCTTGTTTTGTTACTAAAGGAATAACATCACCAGCAGAAATTCCAGCAGGTACTATTCTGGGACTGACGGTTGGTGACCCACGAATAAATCTGCCTCAAAAGAGGTCCAAAGTTTTGCCCAATCCAGAAAAATGCCAAGGTAAAGTTCCTGAGACAACCCTCGTTTTCTTTAACAACTGTTCTGACTAGTCAGTCCCAGTAGAAGAATTCCGTCAGTGACAACTTCTGCAGTAACTTTATCTGTAGAAAATTTCAGGCCATCTTTTTACCTGCCTACCTTTTCAAGGTGATCTGATAAAAGGAAAAGGTGTATCAGGAAATATCTTTAGCTGTAAACATGTAGCCTGATCCTCATGTTCATTTTTCCCGCTGAGTTCTCTGTTTTCAATATCTAGTAAAAACCTGCCTCTGCAAACGGGCTTCTCTGAAAACGCCTGGCTTTTCAGGATTTTAATTGTGAGGAAGGGACCCGCACCCGCAGCTGGCCTTGTGCTCTTTGGGAGCCTCTGTCTGACCATACAGATGACCCAGGTTCGAATCCTGGCAAGGCCATCCCAGGTGCTGAAGGGTAAGAGGTCTTGGCTTAGACTCAGTAGCGTGGCCTGCGGGGGTTTCTTCTGGGTGACGTGGTTGGGGGTGGGGGTGGGGGCTGGCTTAAATCTTAGTCTGATCTGCACAGTTGTGATAATGCCTCACTGTGTTTACTGTCATTTAAGCCCAATTAATTGGAAGAATAGTTAAAATCAGTCTATCAGTTTTTGGAGAAAAGATACTGGTGTGCGTAGTAACAACTTGAGATTCGTTTGTTTTTTTTTTTAACCTTCACAAGTAGGTAGATAGCTTATTAAGGGGGGCAGTACAATACTCTGCCAGAACCTTAACATGAAAGGTGGATTAGCTGAAAGAGGAGTTTAAGATATATAGGTAAGTTAGTTAATTAGAGAGTCTAACACTTTAATCAATGAATCGTTGACTCTTTCTTTTCTTGTTTAGTAGCAGTATGGTTGGGTACAACCATAAAGGTTACAGCATCTACTACACTGACAATTGTTGACTGTCAGAATGATCTCAGAACCAGAGTTAAACTCTACTTAGTTTGTCTTGCTGCCTTAAATCCTTTTTTGGAGTAATTTTTAAAAATTCCTATTGGGGTATAGATTTACAATATTATATTAGTTTCAGGTGTACGGCAAAGTGAATTTGTTATTCACATACATTCAGTTCAGTTAAGTCGCTTAATCATGTCTGACTCTTTCAGCACGCCACATACATATACATATATCCATTGTTTTTAAGATTCTTTTCCCATGTAGGCATTACAGAGTACTGCGTAGGGTACTCTTTGCTATACAGTAGGTCCATATTAGTCATCTATTTTATATACAGTAGTGTGGATGTGACCATCCCAGTCTCCCAATTTATTCCTCCTCTCTTTCCCCCCCATCCCCATAACCATAAATTTATTTTCTACATTTGTAACTACTTCTGTTTTGTAGATAAGTTCTTTTGTGGCCTTTTTTTTGAGATTCCACATTTAAGCCATATCATATAATATTTGTCTTTCTCTGTCTTACTTCACTTAGTATGACTGTACCTAGGTCGATCCATGTTGTTGTAAATGGCATTATTTTGTTCTTTTTGATGGCTGAGTAATATTCCCTTTATATATGTACCAAATCTTCTTTATCCATTCCTCTGTTGGTGGACATTTAGGTTGCTTCCATGTCTTAGGTATTGTAAATAGTGCTGCAGTAACATTGGGGTGCATGTATCTGTTTGAATTACGATTTTCTTTGGATATATGCTCAGGAATGGGATTGCCAGATCGTACTGTAGCTCTATTTTTAGTTTTTTAAGGAATCTTCATATTCTTCTCCATAATGTCTATACCAGTTTTGGGAAAAGGCAGTTATGTATTAAATTCTTTCAAAGGCTTTCATTGTTCATTTGCTAAGTTGTGTTCGACTCTTTGACACCCCATGGACTGCAGTACTCCAGGCTTCCCTGTCCTTCACCATCTCTTGGAGTTTGCTCAAACTCATGTCCATTGAGTCGGTGATGCCCTCCAACCATCTCATTCTCTGTGGCCCCCTTCTCCTCCTGCCCTCAATCTTTGCCAGCATCAGGGGCTTTTCCAATGAGTTGGCTCTTTGCATCAGGTAGCCAAAATGTTGGAAGTTCAGCTTCAGCATAAGTCCTTCCAAGGAATATTCAGCGTTGATTTCCTTTAGGATTGACTAGTTTGATCTCCTTGCCATTTAGGGAACTCTCAGGAGTCTTCTCCAGCACCACAGTTCAAAAGCATCAGTTCTTCGGTGCTCAGCCTTCTTTATGCTCAACTCTCACATCCGTACACGACTACAGGAAAAACCATAGCTTTGACTATACAAACCTTTATCAGCAAAGTGATGTCTCTGTTTTTGAACATGCTAGGTTAGTCATAGCTTTTTTCCAAGGAGCAAGCATCTTTTAACTTCATGGCTGCAGTCACCATCCACAGTGATTCTGGAGCCCAAGAAAATAAAATCTGTCACTGTTTTCACTTTTCCCCCCTTCTGTTTGCCATGAGGTGATGAGACTAGATGCCATGATCTTTAGTTTGTTGAATGTTGAGTTTCAAGCCAGCTTTTTCACTCTCTTATTTCACTCTCATCAAGAGGCTCTTTAGTTCCTCTTCACTTTCTGCCATTAGAGTGGTATGATCTTAATATAAATCAGTTCAGAGAAAATTAAAGCCTATCTTGAAAAAACATTACAAAATGATAACCAAGATAAGTCTAGTTACCATCTGTCATCATACAGATTTATTTCAGTATCATTGGCTATATCATCTGTCTGTACATTGCATCCCCATGACTTATTTATTTTATAACTGGAAATTCGTGTCTTTTAATCTCTCTCAACTATTTCATTCATCCCGCCACAGATCTCCCCTCTGGCATCCACCAGTTTGTTCTCTGTATCTGTGACTGTTTCTGTCTTAGTTTTTCAGATTCCGCACACTGGTGATGTCATCTGGTATTTGACTTTCTCTGTCTGGCTTGTTTCACTTAGCATAATATCCTCCAAGTCCATTCATGTTGTTGGAAATGGCACAGTTTCACTCTTTTTTATGGCTGAGTAGAATTCCGTTGTATATACACCGCATCTTCTCTAACTGTTCCTCTGCTGGTGGACCCCGAGGTTGCCTCCATACCTTGGCTATTGTAAATAATGATGGAGTGAGCATAGGGGTGCGCATATCTTTTCAATTTAGTGTTTTTATTTTCTTTGAAAACGTACCCCCAAACGGAATTGCTGGATTGTGTGGTAGTTTGATTTTTGTTTTTTTTGAGGAAGCTCCCTTCTGTTTTACATATGGCTGCACCAGTTGACATTCCCACCAACAGTGTATGAGGATTCCCTTCTCTCCACATCCTTGCAAGGTCGGTGTCCGCAGGAGGACTCCCAGTTGCCTCCTGCCTTTCTGGGAAACTTTAAAATCAGCAAGTAAAGGCTCTTTGGAGACTACTTCCTCTGTTCTGGTTCTTGGAGCGTGCAGATTTTGGGTGCACCCTTTCAGAGTGGGGTCTGTGTTTCCTGAAGTCCTCTAGCTGTCCTGTAGTCAGGCCCAGCTGGCCTTCAAAGCCAGCTGTTCTATGAGCTCGTCCTCCATACAGCTCCCCCAGGCTAGGGAACCTGATGTGGGGCTTGGGCCCTTTGCTCTTTTGGGAAAACTCTGCAATTGTGATTCTCCTGTTTTTTGTGTGTCGCCTACCCCATCTGCCTACCCCGGGGAGTGTGTGGCTTTATACCAGATTTCTACCTCTCCTCTCCAGTTCCTTCTTTATTTTCTTTAGCCATAGGCAGTCTTTTCTGCTAGTCTTCAGGATGTTCTCGTACATAGTTGCTCCATAAATCAGTTGTAATTGTGCTGTGCCCACACGAGGAAGTAAGTTCAGGGTCTTCTGAACCGTCTTGACCACAGTCTCACAGTCTCACTTCATCACAACTGCAGAGTCGCTTCCAGCTTTTTTTTTTCTTTCTCTTTCAGCCATCAGACCCATGTGGGTATGTTCTATTGAGTGGTCTTTTGTGTTGGCATTTTAGGACCTTAGCCTAAACTCATGAATTGTCTGATTTTTTTTTTTTTTTTTTTTCCTTCTAATGCTTCAGTCCAACAAAGTAAAATCTGAAAGATGTTTTTCCCCCTGATGTTTAAATAATTTCATATAGGATATCTCTTCTATCAATATACAGGTTTATAACTGAAATGATTCCCGCCCTCTTCCCCACTGGAGTACTTTTTGGCTGGTGTGGCTTGTTTAAAGGGATGAAACAACATAGTTCACAGAAAATATATTCATTTGAAAGGAATGAGAGCAATACATTTTACAGAAAGGAATTCACTCAGTTCAATAAAAACAAGGTCATTAGAGACTTGAAATAAAAGGACAGAAAAAAAGGATGGTAGCTATTAGCTTAGGACTTTTGGGTCAGGGATAATATAAAGAGCCCTGAAGCCTGTAGTTAAAATGTAACTTGTGCAATCAGAGCATATGATCAAGAAGTGGTTCTTTGCCTCTGCAGTGATGCCTAGAATTTGATTATCTTCCCTGTGGAATCAGGCAGTTATTTCGAGGCAATTTAATGTAATATTTGCATCTTATACACTAAAAATAAATGTCAAGTTTAGGAGTCTGCGCTGTTTCACAGATTATGAAACCAACTGTAATACAGTTTCTATTCAGGTAAATAAATCCCTCTAGAGAAGTAAATGCCTGTAGAATATTTTCCTCTAACAGAAGTTCCCCTAGCATCATTTAGAATTTGACCCTTACTGACCTAAATTAAAGAATATGGTTTAAGGCTGTTTCTTTTCCCTCTTAGATAATGAGAAAGTTAGACAGCTGCTTCTGGAGGGTGTGCCCGTGGAGTGTTCACATAGCTTTCTCTGGAATCAAGATATCTGTAAGAGTGTCACAGAGAATAAAATCTCGGATCAGGTAACTAATGGTAAAGTCATGAAAACAGGTTGAAATTCATCACTCTAGAGACCATGAAAGTTATTTCATACTTTATAGATGCCCATAGACTTTCTTTTATTTTTAGACTTTTGATCCCTTTACTTAATGATATAAACAATGATTCTTTTTTCTGTTTTAGAGAAGAATAATCTCTAGAAAAGATTAATACAAAGACTTTTTCTTGAAAATGATAATCCTATGGTTTAAATATGTTTTTCATTCATTATTTTTTCCCCTTATATGTTCTCTGTCTGTAATCTCACAATGATTGAGCTCCTGCCAGCACCAGGTATTGTATTCAGTGATGGGGCGAATGCCTACGATATGGTTGAAGAAGTACAGACTACAAAGGAAGCCCAAAGAATGGGTGCTGAGCCCGAACTAGGGAAAGTGGGGAAGCTTCCCCGTTGGAGGAGCTGGTATTTGAGCTAACTCTTAGGTGAATGGTCGGAATTAACTAGGCTTCTTAGGGCCAGGGGCCAGGAGCCAAGGCTACAATGGAGAAAGGATTGTCTGAGTTGAGAGGAAGGGCTAGGGCCCAGGCCAAAACCAGGGTGACCTGTTCAGGAATCTCCAAGCAGATCAGCATCTTGGTGTTAAGGGTGAGGCAGGAGATGGAACTGAAGAGATTAAAAGGGGGATCGAGGGTAAAAGACCTTGAGGCATCTTTGGATTTGGACTGAAGATGTAGGGGCCATTGAAGATTTTAAACTCGGCCATGACATGATTAGATTTCGCTCTGGCAGTTTTGTGGAGACTAGGGATGGGGGGCAAAAGGCGGCCCGAGGAGCTGGAGAGAGGACGCGTGGTTGGATGGCCTTGAAAGAGATCCTTAAAATAGTCCAGATGGCACGGTGGGGGCCTGAAGTGTGGCAGTGCAGCTGGACTGGAGGGGCTGGGGTTTGGAACATACACCTGGGAAGTAAACTGACAAGACTCAGTGAGATGGGACGTGAGAAAGGAGAAGCCTTGTGGGTTAGCTTCCAGCAGTCTAGCTTGGATTTAAGAGCTCAGCTGAAAGAGAGCCAGAGCCAGGTCTGACTTGTTGCTCCTGTCTTCCCAAGTGCTAGCAAAGTGCCTGGTGTATCACAAGTGCTCAGGAAATATTTGAATGAACGAGTAAATGAATGAACAGTAAATATTTGAAAGGATGAGTGAACGAACTGTGAGAGCTGTGTGTCCTTCAGGAAGAGAGTGAAACAGTGGGGGAGATAAGCTCGGTCTTAGGTAAACTGGGTTTGAGAGGCCCTGGGCTGTCCCAGGAGCAGATGTCCAGGAGACAGGTATCTGTCTCAGGAGGAAACACTGGGGCTATAGACACAGATACTTTGGAATCACTAAAGGTTAAAAAAAGGAGACCCAAGACTTGGTCATGCATGAAGGGCGTTCATGAGTGAAACTGTAGCTGGTGGAGGTGGCTCTGCTGTAGTCCTCTCAGTCGAGTGGCAGGCCTCTCCTTACCTCCTCATCTCCTTTGACAGCTGGCAAGAAAAATCTGAAAGGATGTTGTTACCCACTCCCTCCAGTCCACCTGACAGATAATTGGTAGCACCTTCTGTTTTAAGACCTGATGAGAAATTTTCTCAAAGAGCTGGAGTATTATCCAACTTGCTTCCCTTGAGAAGTTGTTAATTATTCATACCTCCTTTACTCCATGACCACCAATCTTAACCAAAGTAAATGTAAGAATGTTAAAAAATAAGATTAATCCCGACATAAGAAATGAGCAGAATGAATGTATATTGTTTTATAGAACGTTGAATCATCTAGTATATTCTAGACCAAATTTAAGACAATGTGGCATTATCTACCAAGGCACTTCTATGGAGGAAAACCATCCTGGGAGGAGTACTCTGTACTTAAAATGGCTCACATTTATTTATTGAGAATGTTTTCTTCCTAAAAGAGTGTTTAACTTTCTGAAGCTGCTTATAGGGAAACCCAGTAGGATCTCCCAGAAGACTAGAGTTGTTTGTCTTGAATTATTTTCTTCCACTTCAGGAGTTAAACCGGAAGAGGAGTGAATTGCTGGTGCCTGGGTCACAACTTTTTTTAGGTCCCCATGAATCCAAGGTTCCTATACTTTTGATTCAACAACCAGGAAAAGTGACGGGTGATGACCAACGAGGCTGGGGAAGCGGCTGGGATGTCCTGCTCCCAAAGGGCTGGGGCATGGCGTTCTGGATTCCATTTGTAAGTGGCTCTTTTGATACTAACAGTTACATCATTCAAGGTACATTCTTAGGGAGTGCTAAGTGCTGAAAATGTTCCTGACTTAATGCAGAGCCTAGAAATTGAGTGCTTGTTTTCTGCCTTTTGAGCTATAATCTTGGATACGAGATAATTTCATAAAGTCCTTGGAGCCGGGTTCATTAGGAAGAAGAGTTGTGCTGACATTTGGTGAACTTTTGAGGTTTTAAAAGTGGCCTGATTTTTGAGTGTAGTGGCAACAAATGAAGTGTTTTGTTGTTTTTTTTTTTACTTGAAATTTGTTATAGTTTAAAAACAAAGTATTTAATTTTTATGGATGTGTATAATACAGTTGTTTTTTGTGTGGATCCATATATTCTTCTTGATTAACTGTAGCTAAAAATTTTCTTAAAAATCTAACGTGTGTTTCAGTTTTCCTGGTTACTTTAAATAATTACTTTGAGAACATAAAGGACATGTAGGACTGTTAGATTCATGCAGGCAATTAATTTTAGTCCTTAGGCATAGTGCAAAAGATATTTAATCATTCAGAAGTGAGGTTATTTTTAAAGATAACTTTAAACGTATGAGCTGTTTCAAGTATACAGAAAGTGACACCTGGGTACCATCCAGCTTAAGAAAGAAGACATAAAAGGGTCATTGGAAGCACTCTATATCCCTCTCCAATCCCATTTCCTTCTCTCTTTCCAAAGGAATCACTGGCCCTATTGGTGTTTGTGGCTATCATGCATGTTTTTATAGTTTTATTAATTGTGTGTGTATGTATCCCAAACTAAAGTAGCTAAATTTGTAACATGGAAACTTATATTACCATATGTAAAATAGATAGCCTCCGGGAATTTGCTGTATAAGAAACTCAAACTGGGGCTCTGTATCAACCTAGAGGGGTGGGATGGGGAGGGAGATGGGAGGCAGGTTCAAAAGGGAGGGGATATATGTATACCTATGGTTGATTCACATCAAGGTTTGACAGAAAGCAACAAAATTCTATAAAGCAAGTATCCTTTAATAAAACAAGAATGTTTTTAATAGCTAAATTTGACATGTTTTTACTTGCTCTGTTCACTCAACATTGAGATTTTTTTCCCCCCCTGATGATTGATGAAGCTCTAAGTCGTTCATTTTTACTGTTGTATGGTAACTCATTGTAGAGTAATTCCTCAGTGTATTTATCCATTCTGTTTTTGATGAGTATTTAGGTTTCCCACTTTCCCCGTACAAAGAATTCAGCGGTTTCCCTGTAAGTTGGTAAATGACAGAATCTTTCTGGTACTTCTTCTAGATCTATCGAGGTGCAAGAGTCGGAGGGTTAAAAGAAACCGTAATGCATTCTCAGTATAAAAGGTCGCCTAATGTCCCAGACGATTTCCCAGACTGCCCTGCTGGGGTTCTCTCTGCTGAAGAGCAAGCGAAACATCTCCTTGAGAAGTACAACAGGTAAGAAACTGGCTTCTCTAGTTTTCTGTCTTAAAGGGAAGACACATTGCCCCGCAATGTTTTTCCTGGCTTCAGGGACTCCTGACTGTATACTGTGGAGTTCTAGACTTGTCAACATTCCCGAGACATAATTTCAGAAGACATTACTTAGGAGATGGCCCTATCGCTGGATTTTATAGTCCATGCAGGTTACAAACTCTTCTCTTGGTTATTTGATTCAGTGACAACGGTGTACTCCTGAACTGTGGACCTGAGTTCCAGGTGCTTGTTAACAGATTCCCGCTACTGAGCCCTGCCCCTCAAAATGGACATTGTATTTTTTTTTTGTAATGGTTATAAATGGAGTATATATTTACGAAGTTTTAAAGAAATTATGGAAACATATAAAAATACTTCATAAACTAGTATATTCCTTTTATCAGTGTATTCTTTTTATCCAGAGAGATATGCACTGTTTTTGCATTTTGCTATCTATCCATCTAGGCTGTTTTCTTTTCTTTTTCCATTGGAAGAGTGGCTAGTGAGAGGCTCTATTTCCTTTATACTCTGGAAAGGAAACCTTGGGCACGTGTATTTCCTGATGAAATACAATAGGCTCCTGGAAGCCCAGAAACCCTCTAGTTTGTTGTGGCATCTGCTGTGTCTAGCCAGTGCACAGTGGGCCCGAATACTTGTGTTTGTTGACTGATGAATGGGTGAATAATTGAATGTTGTGTTTCCTTGACTCTGAACTCCACGGTTGCCTCCTATGCATGGCTGTAGCCACAGAGACGGGCCCTGTCTGACTTTCCAGGTTTGAATGATGAACAGATGAGCTGTGGTTTGAATGACAGACGAATAAGTGGGTGAGTGAGTGGCGAGAGGTTCTTGGATTCTGGCTCACAGGCCGTTTGAGGGCAGCCGTCCTACGCCTCCCATAGTATGCAGGGGCTTCTCTGTGCTTGTTAAATAGTCATGGGCAGAAATGCTTATGTCTCATCCTTCAGATTTTTCTATGTATATATTTTTTAAAAATTTAAGTAATTTTAAATTTACTTGTTTATTTGGCTACATTAGGTCTTAGTTGCGGCAGGTGGGATCTCTGATCTTAGTGGCAGCATGCAGGAACTTTAGCTGCAGCACGTGAGATCTAGTTCCCTGACCAGGGACTGAACCCAGGCCCCCTCCATTGGGAGCGTGGAGTCTTAGCCACTGGACCACCAGGAAGTTGGAATTTTTTTTTTAAAGCATTATATGACATATACTATTTTGAAACCTGCTTCTTTTCATTTAACTGTATATTATGGAAAATTTTCCCTCATCAATAAATACGACTCTGCACCAAGTGTTGGCAAACTTATTCTGCTAGGGGGCAGATGATAGCTATTTCTGGCTTTCTGGGCCTTGTGGTCTCCATGGGAACTGCTCAGCTCTGCCAGCATGGCGCAAAAGCCGCCACAGAGGATGTGTAAACGAGTGGGCCTGGCTGTGTTCCAGCCTCACTCTGTGGATTTCCTATCATTTTCATGTGCCGTAGGATATTAATCTCTTGTGTTTTTCTCAGCCATTTAAGAGTGTAAATCCATTCCTAGCTCATGGGTCATACCTGGCCCCTGGCAGTTTGGTTGGTGCAGTGTGGCTATTCTGTGATTTATCAATGGCCCTTTATGTTCTTTCTGCTTTTTTGCTTCCGTGAACAGCTTTCCCTATACGTCTCTACATATTTGTCCGATTTATTCATTTAACACATGTTAATTTAGAACCTGCCATGTGTCAAAAGCCTTTCTAGGCCCTGCGGCTACAGCAGCGGTCAGGGCAGGCGAAGTCAGTGCTGCCCTTGTGGAGCTCTCTCTCTTTGGAAGTGCATGTTTCCAGGCTGGTGGGGGGATCCAGGAGAGGTGAGGGAGGCTAACTTGCAAGAGCAAAGCCCTCAAGCAGGGAAGAGGGCTGGCATCGGGGCACCAGGGGAAGGGGTCGCATTCTGTAGGATCAGGCTCAGCGCTCTCATTGTAATAGGCTGGAAGGCTGACTCTGAAATATTACAGATTTGGGTAGGCTAGACTCTGTGGAGAGGTTGGGTAGTAGTCTTATAACCGTGCCTGTCTCCTCAGTGAAAAATAGGCAAGGAAATATCGTCTAGGAATAAGGGGGAGAGAGGCTCTCAGAGATGTAAGGAGTGAGGAATTGATGTAAACGGTGTTCTTGGAGAGTAGTAGATGGAATCACCAGGAGAAACCTGGGGGATTTGTAAGAAATGTAAGAGCCCACTTGAGTTTTGGGTTGATAGTGAGGCCCCTCAGGACTGTTGCGTGCTCTTCCTTAGCCATGTTCTGACAGTCTGGTCCTGGACTGGGGAAGGGGAATGTTGCATGTAACCAGGATGGGCTTTGCCGGGGGGGAGGAGTTGAGGGTATGTGTAAAGGGAGTGACTCTGAACTATGGAGAGGGCACGGCAACTCACTCCAGTGTTCTTACCTGGAGAATCCCCTGGACAGAGGAGCCTGGTGGGCTACAGTCCATGGGATTACAAAGAGTCAGACACGATCGAAGCAACTGAGCAGGCAGGCGCTGAACTGTGGGATCTAGGCTTATCAGGAGAGAGATGTGAGGATGGTGGTGGGCAGTGATGAAGCTGGAGAGTAAGCATGCCGTTAGCCCTATGTGTGCACCTCCACGTTGCCAACTTTCAAAGATGTGAACGTGCATTCCATCAGCATCAGGTATGAGTGAAATTGCAGCTCGCCCTGTCTCCCATTTTGTGTTTTCACCATTTTTTATCTCTTTTGTAAGTTGTCCGTCTCTCTTTTTAAAGGTGTTTGGGTGAGGCCAGTACCCTGGGAGAGTTTTTTACCAGGTGCCCCTCTCAGAGGCCAGAGCATGTTTGGTTCCATCCCCAGGATATAGGCTCACACTGAACCCCCGGTACATGGTCATTTGCATTTGGGGTCTTAGAGTGCAGCACATAGTAAGAAGCCAAGTCAGGAAGGAAGGTCTGGGCCTGTCCCTGAGGAGACCGTCAGTCTGAAGACACAGGCTCTCACAGAGTGCCCGCCCCCCCCCCAGAAGGGTCCATAGCCAGGCCGCTCCCTACCTCTTGGGGTCGTTACGTACCAGAGCAGGCCCCGGTTCCCACTCGTCTGTGGCTTTCTGAAGGTTCACCCTCACTTACCTGTTGCTGGAAAGGTCAGCTGGTGTCACTCATATGGAGGGAAGTTTGGAGATAATTATCGAAATTGCAAGTGCTAATAATACTCGCTGCCTTAGCACTTCCATTCCTGGGACTCGATCCTGTGAACATACTTGTCCTTATGCAGCGTGTTCAAGGTCGTTCATGGCAGCAGCATTCGTGGAAGCAAAAGCTTGAAAATAACCAAAATGCCCTGCAGGAGATAATGCCCTGTCTGTCTAGATAACTGAGGCCATGAGCCTTGTGCAGAAGAGTGAGGGTGTTTAGATGTGCTAATATAAGGTGATGTAGATATTTTGTTAAATGAGTAAGGTTAAGCAAAGAGCACAGGATCTGTTTGCCACTATTTGTGCAAGATGGGTAAAAACAGAAAGAAATGTGTACGTTATCGGCTTGTATGTTCAAAGAATGTCTGCAGAAGGATATGTGAGAAACCGATGATGACA
>SJXQ01012832.1:0-36626 GCA_006408695.1 Aepyceros melampus
GCTGAAGAAGGCTTTCTTATCTCTTCTTGCTATTCTTTGGAACTCTGCATTCAGATGCTTATATCTTTCCTTTTCTCCTTTGCTTTTTGCCTCTCTTCTTTTCACAGCTATTTGTAAGGCCTCCCCAGACGGCCATTTTGCTTTTTTGCATTTCTTTTCCATGTGGATGGTCTTGATCCCTGTCTCCTGTACAGTGTCACGAACCTCATTCCATAGTTCTTCAGGCACTCTATCTATCAGATCTAGTCCCTTAAATCTATTTCTCACTTCCACTGTATAATCATAAGGGATTTGATTTAGGTCATACCTGAATGGTCTAGTGGTATTGCCCACTTTCTTCAATTTAAGTCTGAATTTGGCAATAAGGAGCTCATGATCTGAGCCACAGTCAGCTCCTGGTCTTGTTTTTGTTGACTCTATAGAGCTTCTCCATCTTTGGCTGCAAAGAATATAATCGGTCTGATTTCGGTGTTGACCATCTGGTGATGTCCAGGTGTAGAGTCTTCTCTTGTGTTGTTGGAAGAGGGTGTTTGCTATGACCAGTGCATTTTCTTGGCAAAACTCTATTAGTCTTTGCCCTGCTTCATTCTGCATTCCAAGGCCAAATTTGCCTGTTACTCCAGGTGTTTCTTGCTTCCTACTTTTGCATTCCAGTCCTACCCATCAACAAAAAAGTGGATTGAGATTTACTAAGCATGGCCCCACCCATCAGAACAGACCCAGTTTCTCCCTCAGTCAGTCTCTCCCATCAGGAAGCTTCCATAAGCCTCTTATCCTTCTCCATCAGAGGGCAGACAGACTGAAAACCACAATCACAGAAAACTAACCAGTCTGATCAAATGGACCATAACATTGTCTAACTCAATTACAAAGGCAGCAACCCATTAAAAAAATCCTTTGTATTTAGGTGCTCCTAATACTGCAGAATTAAGGATTTGTCGTGTAAACAAGAACTGTGGAAGTGTCAAAGGAGGAGATGAAATATTTCTACTCTGTGACAAAGTTCAGAAAGGTATTTTTTGGGTATTTTTTATTTGTTTGTTTCATTGAATTCAGAATATATTTTAAATTGATTGGTACATTTTACTTTGTGTTCAAATTATTTGTTTTCATAATCACTAGACGACATAGAAGTTCGGTTTGTGTTGAATGAGTGGGAAGCAAAAGGTGTCTTTTCACAAGCTGATGTACACCGTCAAGTAGCCATTGTTTTTAAGACTCCACCATACTGCAAAGCTATAACAGAACCAGTAACAGTGAAGATGCAGTTGCGGCGACCTTCCGATCAGGAAGTTAGTGAATCTATGGATTTCAGATACCTGCCAGATGAAAAGGGTATGACCTTTTGTGTTAATGTTTTATGTGTTTCTTAGTCCTGCTAAGAACATTGTCTTGTAGAATACAGTCATGTTATTTATTCACAATTTTCTTAAAGTTTTTTGTTGACTTTTGATTCATCTTTGTGCTCTTTGAATCTCTTTCTTAGGAAAGGTATCTGAGATAATTTCAACATATCTAAACAGTTTATCAGAATTTGTTTTATATTTGATATTCTGTTTTGGTCCTTATTGTACCTTCTTGATAGATGGCAAACTTGCCACTCAGAAAGTGATCTCCATCTTGGTCCTAATCTGCCCTTAGCCCATTAATTGACCTTGGTTAACCTGTAGGTGTTATAATAAAACAAGATGAATATTATAAACTATTTTTTACTAAGAGAAAAATGCCCTTTATTACTGACTTGGGACATACTTTGTGACACCTAGAAATCCATGTTATGTACATTTATTTAAAGTATTTTTTATGTAGGAGTAAAACATCTATATATGTGTTAAAGGAGAGGAAGCATACTCATTGATGATTCACACATTTTCCCGATTTCTTTCTAACCAGACACGTATGGAAATAAAGCAAAGAAACAAAAAACCACTCTGCTTTTCCAGAAACTGTGGCAGGATTGTGGTAAGAATATTTTGGTTTGATTGGTATTTAAGTAAATTTGGTTTTGGGTTTTTCTTTTTTTTCTTTATTCAGTTTTTCAAATTTTAACTGATATACTGTTGTTTTTCAAATTATATTTAATAATGGAAAAAATTTATCACAGGAGTTAATTTTCCTGAAAGACCTAGACCTAGTCCCCTAGGACCAACTGGAGAAGGAAGATTCATCAAAAAAGGTATTTTATGCCCGATAGAGTATTCCTTATGATCAGAGAGACCAGTGTTTTGCACAACATACTAGAATTCTATTCTTAGTGATGAAAACTGAGTCTTTGATTTATTCTATTCCTGCATATTTTTTTCATGCTATATTGAATGAATTGATCTCAGCTTCTGAAAGTCCTGTTAGCAACTGTGATTATGTTTGGGGATTTATTGTTTGAGAAATTACATTTCATTCCTATGATGGTAATTGTACTAATTACAGCATGTCATGAAAGAAATGGTTTAGACCTGGTCAATTACCTATTTATTTATAAAGTTTATTACCTATTTATTTATAAAGTTTTACTAGAACACAGCTCATTTGATTGCATATTGTTTATGGCTCTTTTCTTGTACTATTATAACTGCAGAGTTAAGAAGTTCCAATAGACGCTGGATGATGGCACGAAACCTAAAATATTTACTATCTGGCTTTTTATGGAAAAAAAGTTGCCAATTTCTGGTTTAGATCATATCCAGGGTTAATTAGAAGTCTTTTTTTTTCTTTTTATGTTCTTAAATCAGTGCTTTTTCTTGGTTTAATATTTACAGCAGTCATATAATATGTAATTAAATATACTACTACATTTTTTTCTGAAAATTTTGTAGAACATTAGTGTGAGTTATATCATAATATGGCTTAGAAATTTATGTAGATTTCTCAATCATCCTTAATGTTTCCTCCATCCCTCCATTTTCTCCTGAAAGAAAAGAATACGAAATGATTTTGATATTTAGAGGCCCAATAAGTGAAATTCTGACATTTATCTTCCACATTTCAAAAATACCTTTATAAGGCCTCAGAAGCTAGATTTCCACATTTAACTGAAATGAAATTTTCTATGCCAGAATAACTTACCAAATAATTTTATAGGCATTTGTAAAACAGTATTACGGAATTCAGTTTTGGACTTATGTAATAATTATCTTCTATTTAACATTTTTATTTGAAGTGTTACATTGATTTCCTTGAAAAATTTTTTATGAGTGTTTATGTAATTTTAATTTAGAATTTTGTTCATTTCAGTTTTGTAAAAATACATTTCCTTCCCCACAGAACCAAACTTGTTTTCTCATGGTGCAGTTTTGCCAGAAACTTCCAGGCCTGTTTCAAGTCAAGCAGAATCCTACTATTCCTCCTCTGCGTCCATCTCAAGTACATTGTCACATCCTGCTTCAGCCATGCTACCAATGGGTACTCAGTCTTCTTCAGGCTGGTCATCAGTCGCCCACTCCACCTCACGCTCAGTCAATACAAATTCACTGAGTGGTTTTTCAACAGGGACACTTTCCTCTAATTCACAAGTCATCTCACCATTCCTGGAAATGAGTGATCTGAATGCTTCTAATGCTTGCATTTATAACAATACTAACGACATAGGTAGAATGGAAGCATCATCTGTATCACCAGCTGACTTATATGGTATTTCTGATGCCAGCATGCTGCCTAACTGCCCTGTGAACATGATAACGCCCAGTAATGACAGCATGAGGGGACCGATAATCCCAGACTTGTGAGCATGAATCTTGAAAATCCTTCCTGTAATTCAGTGTTAGACCCAAGAGACTTGAGACAGCTCCATCAGATGTCTTCTTCCAGTATGTCAACAGTCACCAGTTCTAGTACTACTGCTTTTATTGCACAGTCAGAGGCATTTGAGGGATCTGACTTTAATTGTGCAGATAACAGCATGATAAATGAGGCAGGACCATCAAATGGTACTAATGCAAACAGTCATAGTTTTGGTCAAAATAGTCAGTATTCGGGTATTGGAGCTATGCAAAATGAACAATTGAGTGATTCATTTCCATTTGAATTTTTTCAAGTTAACTTGTAAGATATAAATGGTGATTCAAGAACTAAATCCTTTTAAAGGTAACTATTTTGATGCTACCTTTATAAATGTAACATTTTATGTTTCCTTGACTGAGACTATACCATATTCATAGACCCTTGGACCCTTGAACAACATAGGTTTGAACCTATGGTCCCCTTATATGCAGATTTTCTTTACTATGTCACAGTTGGACCGAAGAGACCATCCTCATGGAAGAGAAATGCAAAAAAGCAAAATGGCCGTCTGGGGAGGTTACAATAGCTGTGAAAAGAAGACAGGCGAAAAGCAAAGGAGAAAAGGAAAGATATAAGCATCTGAATGCAGAGTTCCAAAGAATGGCAAGAAGAGATAAGAAAGCCTTCCCCAGCGATCAATGCAAAGAAATAGAGGCAGACAACAGAATGGGAAAGACTAGAGATCTCTTCAAGAAAATTGGAGATACCAAGGGAACATTTCATGCAAAGATGGGCTCGATAAAGGACAGAAATGGCCTGGACCTAACAGAAGCAGAAGATATTAAGAAGAGGTGGCAAGAATACACAGAAGAACTGTACAAAAAAGATCTTCACAACCCAGATAATCATGATGGTGTGATCACTCATCTAGAGCCAGACATCCTGGAATGTGAGGTCAAGTGGGCCTTAGAAAGCATCACTATGAACAAAGCTAGTAGAGGTGACAGAATTCCAGTTGAGCTATTTCAAATCCTGAGAGATGATGCTGTGAAAGTGCTTCACTCAATATGCCAGCAAATTTGGAAAACTCAGCAGTGGCCACAGGACTGAAAAAGGGCAGTTTTCATTCCAATCCCAAAGAAAGGCAATGCCAAAGAATGCTCAAACTATTGCACAGTTGCACTCATCTCACACACTGGTGAAGTAATGCTCAAGATTCTCCAAGCCAGGCTTCAGCAATACGTGAACCGTGAACTTCACGTGAACTTGTTGTTCAAGCTGGTTTTAGAAAAAGCAGAGGAACCAGAGATCAAATTGCAAACATCTGCTGGATCATGGAAAAAGCAAGAGAGTTCCAGAAAAACATCTGCTTTATTGACTATGCCAAAGCCTTTGACTGTGTGGATCACAATAAACTGTGGAAAATTCTGAAAGAGATGGGAATACCAGACCACCTGACCTGCCTCTTGAGAAACCTATATGCAGGTCAGGAAGCAACAGTTNAGCGTTTTGATGAGGCTGAAAGAGGTGAAAGAGGAGAGTGAAAATGCTGGTTTATACATCAACATTAAAAAAAACAAACAAACAACTAAGATTGTGCCATCCAGTTCCACCACTTCATGGCAAATAGAAGGTGAAAAGTAGAAACAGTGACAGATGTTACTTTATTTGGCTCCAAAATCACTGCAATGGTGACTGCAGCCATAAAATTAAAAGATGCTTACTCCTTGGAAGAAAAGTTATGACCAACCTAGATAGCATATTGAAAAGCAGAGATATTACTTTGCCAACAAAGGTCTGTCTAGTCAAGGCTATGGTTTTTCCAGTGGTCATGTATGGATGTGAGAGTTGGACTGTGAAGAAAGCTGAGCACCAAAGGATTGATGCTTTTGAACTGTGGTGTTGGAGAAGACTCTTGAGAGTCCTTTGGACTGCAAAGAGATCCAACCAGTCCATTCTGAAGGAGATCAGCCCTGAGATTTCTTTGGAAGGAATGATGCTGAAGCTGAAGCTCCAGTACTTTGGCCACCTCATGCAAAGAGTTGACTCATTGGAAAAGACTCTGATGCTGGGAGAGATTGAGAGCAAGAGGAGAAGAGGATGACAGAGGATGAGATGGCTGGATGGCATCACTGACTCGATGGATGTGAGTCTGAGTGAACTCTGGGAGTTGGTGATGGACAGGGAGGCCTGGCATGCTGCAATTCATGGGGTCGCAGAGTCGGACATAACTGAGTGACTGAACTGAACTGAATTCATGGATGCAAAACCATGGAGACTGAGGGCCAACTATACAGTTTTTTTTTTTTAATGGGAATATAATTGCTTTACAATGTTGTGTTACTCCAACTCTAGAGTTTTAAACACAAATTTTTCACTGTATGGTGTGTGAGTACCCCAACCCCCATGTTGTTCAAGGGTCAGCTGTACTTATAACTAGGTATGTAAGGAGTTCCTCTAACGGACAGTCTTTGCTTGGGAGCTTCTTGTTTTGCTGAGACAGATTTTATTGAAATACAACAAATGCTCAGTGCTTGAAGCTGTAACCAAAAGAGAGGGAGGAACTCATTTCCTAACTTAAGGAAGAGTTAGGAAAAGTCTAGTATTCATTTACAGAAGACTTTTGCTTCAAAAATAGATAAATCCCACAGACTGAACTCCTGGGCTATGATGCATTTTGGAGTCCTACATACAAAGGAAATTTACATAACCAATGTATGATGAATCTGACATGTTAAATATTGAATAAAATCAATTTTTCCATTAAAAAAAATAACTAACTTTGGGGTTGTTTTGGTTATGTAGAAACAACCCATACATACTTTGGGTATGTAGAATACAAAGTTGGAAACAGTCAGAAAAGAAAAATTCCAAAATAGAAATTTAAAAGAGCTTTACTGTTTCTTCTTTTGAAACATTTAATAATCACAGAGTGTGGTGGGAATTCTATCCTGAGAGTTCTGCCTCATTTCCCCAGAACAGACTCAGGGAGAACATTAGAGCAAGTCTTCAGTTTTTTCAGGTATGCTTTTTTATACTTCTTTTATAATGTATTAATGTATTCTTAGTTAAATGAATGAACTGATATTTGCTTTTAAGCAAATTTAAGGTAAAACCTGTAATGGCTATGTCATTGGAAAAATTAATTCCTTTATTTTTGGGGACCCCTAAAATAAACCCCAAGGTGACCCCTAAGGGGTTTTCTGAGGCTTTTTAGAGTTGCTAAGATTTACATGTAACTCAAACTTCCTTTAAAATGGTGAGTTGAACAGAAGGCAGTAAGCTTTCAAGTAAGCTTTCAGGGTGTGGGAGTTCTCTACATTTTGTGCTGTTTAGATCCATACCTTTAAAATTGCTTGACATTAGCTTTACAGTTGAGTTCAGTCACTCAGTCGTGTCCAATTCTTTGTTACCCCATGGACTGCAGCACGCCAGGCTTCCCTGTCCAACACCAACTTCCCTGTCCAACACCAACTGGGAAGTGATGGGACCAGATGCCATGATCTTCGTTTTCTGAATGTTGGATGTTAAGCCATCTTTTTCACTCTCCTCTTTCACTTTCATCAAGAGGCTCTTTAGTTCCTCTTCACTTTCTGCCATAAGGGTGGTGGTCCTCTGTATATCTGAGATTGATACTTCTCCCAGCAATCTTCATTCCAGCTTGTGCTTCATCCAGCCTGGCATTTCATATGATGTACTCTGCATATAAGTTAAATAAGCAGGGTAACAATAGCAGCCTTGATGTACTCCTTTCCCAATTTGGAACCAGTCTGTTGTTCCATGTCCAGTTCTCACTGTTGCTTCTTGACCTGCATACAGATTTCTCAAAAGGCAGGTCAGGTGGTCTGGTATTCCCATCTCTTGAAGAATTTTCTACAGTTTGTGGTGATCCACATGGTCAAAGGCTTTGGCCTAGTCAATAAACCAGATGGAGATGTTTTTCTGGAACTCTGTTGCTTTTTTGATGATCCAGTGGATGTTGGCAATTTGATCTCTGGTTTCTTTGCCTTTACTAAATCCAGCTTGAACATCTGGAAGTTCACAGTTCACATACTGTTGAAGCCTGGCTTGGAGAATTTTGAGCATTACTTTGCTAGCATGTGAGATGAGTGCAACTGTGCCATAGTTGGAGCATTCTTTGGCATTGCTTTTCTTTAGGACTGGAATGAAAACTGACCTTTTCCAGTCCTGTGGCCATTGTTGAGTTTTCCAAAATTACATCCATGTTTTAAGAGGAAGAAGTTTCCTTGGACCTTTCCTCTTCTGTTTGTTTTGTGTCCCGACTCACTGTGATCTCATCCAGTTTCATGCTGTCAACTCCCAATTTTTACCCCTAGGTTAGACCCACCCCTGAACTCCAGACTTGGAGAGAGAAAGAGAGAGAGAGAGAGCGCGTGTGTGTGTATGTAGAGCAGCTTGTGTAACATGTCTACATAAAATTCTAATTAAAGCTCAAATTCAGCACACTAGGAGCTGAGTTCTTAATCTTCTCTCCCAAACTTGCTTGTCCTTCCTCAATAAATGGCAGTGCCATGTTTCTAGTTGGTCATATTCAAAACAATGGAGTCATCTTCACTTCTCTCTTTTTATCTCCCATATATCCAATCCACCAACAGATCTGGTAGGCCCTACCTTTGAAATATATCCAAAGCTGACCACCTCTTTTGACCTCTGCTGTTAATATCCTGTTCCAGACCATATCTTCTCTTGCCTAGATTGAATTATCACTTCCCCAAACTCTCTTTACATCTTTGGCTCCTCCAAGTCTTTTCTCTGTTGAGTAGCCACAGTAGTTCTTTCTAAAACAAATGAAATAATATTCACTTGCTCAAAACTATCCAGTGGCTCCCCATCTCACTCAGAGTAGAGACAAAAAAGTCTTTTAAATTAGCAGGCCCACACTCCCTTCCTCTCCTCACCTCATCCACTGCCATTTTCCCCTTCTCATTCAACTCCAAGCTCTCTGGCTTCAGCACTCCTCTTCAAAAACACCAAGTTCACTTATAAGCAGCTAGTGAAACTAAATGAGTAAATGGTGCTGAGTGTTTTTTTTTTTAAGCCAGTTTCATTGTCTTAGTTAAAACAGGATTATTAAGAGGTGATTATTTTTTTTTTATTAGAAACTTTAATTGTAACAATGGGCTTCCCTAGTAGCTCAGTTGGTAAAGAATCTGCCTGCAATGCAGGAGACCTGGGTTCAGTCGCTGGGTTGGGAAGATCCCCTGGAGAAGGGAATGGCTGCCCACTCCAGTATTCTGGCCTGGAGAATTCTGTGGATTGTATAGTCCATTGGGTCACAAAGAGTTGGCCACGACTGAGTGCCTTTCACTTTCACTTAAGTATAACAACTGGAATTAACTGTATTTTCTATTAGTAAAAATGAATTTTGACCAAAAAACCTAAGTACACTCCTGCCTCAGGCCCTTTGGACTTGGTGTTCCCTCCGCCTTTAATGTTTTTCTCAGCTGTATATGTAGCTCACACCTTGCACCCTTCAGCCTCAGTCAGCTGTTACTTGATCAAGGCCTTTCTTGACTGTATATACATTGGTACTCTATGTCTCCCCTCCTTTAAAGTTGTCCGTAACACTTATCATGATCTGACTCTTGTTTGTTTGTTTATATTTGTTTTCCTATAGTAGAATATAAGCTTCGTGAGGGCAAAGTTTTGTTTTTGTTGAATCCTGCATTTGTAGAACTGTGTCTGCTTCATATTAAACACTTAGTAAGTATTGAGCATTCAAAGTATTACTAGTAGAACTTTGGTTTTTGAAAGAAGAATAGCTTTAATTATTAAATGTTTATGATTTTTATAGTTCATGTGACATTTCAGTCTGTTTCATGTGACATTCAGTTTATTATATCAGAATCATATATATCAGAATCAGTCATTCAGGTTGATGATTAATAACTCCTTTGCTTTCAAAACTATTTGAAAGCAAAGTAATTCCAGTGACAAAATAACTGTCGAATTTGGACAGTAATCTTAATTGTGATGCTAAATAATTTATTAAAGACCTAGTTTATTTTACAACTAGACCCTACTACAATTGTTGAGCATATTCCTAGCTAGAAACAATGTTTTCTCACTTATATAGGAGCTTCCTTGGTAGCTCAGCTGGTAAAGAATCTGCCTGCAATGCAGGAGACCCTGGTTTGATTCCTGGGTCAGGAAGATCCCCTGGAGAAGTGCATGGCAACCCACTCTAGTACTCTTGCCTGGAGAATCCCCATGGACAAAGGAACCTGGTGGACTACAGTCCATGGGGTCGCAAAAAGTAGGACACAACTGAATGACTAAGCATAGTATAGTATCCAACCAAACCATAAATTTACTGGAATGATTAAAAACTAGTCAATTTTGTCAAAATGAGGAATGTGTGAATGTCATAAAAATTAAAATTCTGAATTGAGTGATACTAGGAAATGAGAAGGGAGAGCAAGATAAAACTGTGGGTCAGTATAGTTTGAGAAGCAATAAAGATACCTAACTCACTAATATTTCTGAGTTATGATTTCAGAATGACATACTTTTATTATACAACTGTAAAAATCATAAGCATATAATATACTTTAGTAGAACATACCAGAAAAAACCTGAAGGTGTAATTTCTTTCCTGTTCAAAATATGAACCCAGGATATCTCCAGACAGTAGCTTATAGATGATGAACTTTTTTTAAAATATAGAATCCTATTAACTTGCACTTATCAGCTTAAACACTGTTAGGATAGCTAAATGGATATTTTAACTTAAACAACCAACTTGTTCTGCAGGTTTTTTCTTGTCTAAGTGGAAGTAGATCCTGCTATGTTTGTATTCAGAGTATTTCCAAAGGCTTTTTTTATTTTTCAGGTGCTATTTATTGATCATAAATTTTATTTTATAATTAAAAAAAAACTGGCAGCTTACTTCTTTTCTCTAAATGTGGTTATACTTTCATCTGTTCTTCTATCACCCCACTTTCAGTTTTGAGGAAAAAAGGACCTCTCGCTTTGTAAGCTCTTCTTATATAGCAGATCCCTCCTTTTCTCTCCCATCTTGTTTCTGTCTCCTCATGTAACATTTAGTGCTTTTCTTGTATAAAAACAGTAAATGTTTTCTCTCACCTAAAAGAGCAGGAATAAACACTTTTCCCACTGCTGCCATGCTCCCTCCCTTCACGTCCAGCACTGTCCAGTTGTATGAAGTGCGTTCAGCCTGTTTCCTCACTTCCCAGTCATTCTTTAGCCTGTCAGGCTTTATCTTTCCTCCTCCTATTTTCATAGGATATTCTGGGAAGTAACCACAGACACCCTCCCTTGTCAAATCTAGTGTCTTAGCAGCCCTCACTCTGCTCAACCTATTCATAACCTGTCCTCTTGACCACTCCCTCCTAGGGTACTCCCCTCTGAGGTTGACTTTTGTTCCAGGGTCTCGATCCCAGCTCTCGGTTGGTGCTATTTTTTCCCCTGGTTAAGCTCAAGAGTGCCCAGAAGAAAGCTTCAGCTTTCTCTCAAGAACTGGTTGCTCCTGTCAGATTCTCGACTTTCATTAATGGCATTACCATGTACCCTGCCACGGGAAATATTTAATAGAAACTTCGGAATCATATTTTATTCTTTTTTGTCCTCACACTGAAAGAGTTATCAGGTCTTTTTGGATCTGCTTTCTAAAAAACTCTCTTGCATTTGTCCCTGCTTCATTCCTGCTTCATTCTTAGTTTAGGGCTTCATTCTTCTTCCCTCACAAGAATCTTTTCCATATTACTCCAGTTAAAAAAAAAATCCCCATACTTCCCAATCCAGTATTACGTAGTTAGTATTCCTTGAAAAACAAAAACTCTCTCAGGTTGCCAGGCCTCCATGCCTTTGATATGGTATCCACTCTGCCTCTGCTCTTCACAGCCATAGCAAATGGCCTTTGAGAGCTGTGTGATGTTTATGTCTTGCCTCCCTAGCCGAGGCACAGCTTTGCACATGTCCCCATTGCAGACCTCCTTGCACTGAATTATACACTTACATAGTTTATCTCATTTACCTTTGGGACTCCCATCACTTAGCACAATCCCTAGTTGGTGCTAAATAAATGGTAATATTAAGAGAGGGAAAGAATGAAACTGACATAGATGTGATTATAAAAAATGTGGACAAGTATATGATTTTTAAAGAGAAAGATATTTAATCTGGTAGGGAAAGCAGTGATTACCAGGCTTGTGAAATACTGTACCCTCTGCCTCCTATAGTGTCGAGAGTATTAAGTAGAAATTTTACAGTTCTTAGGATAACTGTCTTGTATCTCTGAACTTACTCCTCTCTATGTGGCAGGTTTAATCTCACCTTTGGTGCACTCCCTCAGCACATTCCCCTTGCACAGAAACTCCAGTATTCATGTAAACAATCACATTTTTGAATATCTAATGTGCAAAGCACCATGTTAGGGGCTAGAAATGACATAGAGGTGAATGAAAGAACAGACTTGCTCTCAAAGATGTTAGTCTTTTTCTGTTGAGGGATAACATACGGTAAAGTGCATAAAGTAGGCTAATTTCAAATTTACAGCTTGATGATTTTTTACATATGTAAATAATCATTTCTATATCCCCAGAAGTTTCCTTCCTGCCCCTTGCCAGGAAAGAACCTCACAACCACTATCTGATTTCTGTCATCAGAACCTACTCTCTAATTGGCATTCAGCACTGGTAGCTGGGCTTCCCTACTCATAGCCTTAGTGAACAATAAACAGCTGGGTTATTTCTAACCTAATGCTTCAGAAAAATGAACTATGCTGTCCATGTTAAGAGAGACTTAGAATTGGTGATTCAGGGTGCCTAGTAGTCCCAAATAATTTCTTCTACCATAAACTATTTATTGAGGGATTTTCAAAAATTACTGTGTGGTGTTAAATAACAGAAATGGAAAGAGTAATTTTCAGTCAGGACATCTGGGTTTGAGTCTTCAGCTCTGGCACTTAGAAGTTATATACTATTTTGCAGATGGCACTTCCTATGAGTCTGTCTCTTCAGATATAAAACGCATGGTTCCCAGCCTACTTACACACACAAGGTGTGTTGTATTAAGTAAAATAATGCATAAGAAGCACTGTAAACTGTATAGTACAAATCAAATATCATTAGTAAACCAACGTATGCATATACCCTGTGGCCCTGATAATCTTGGAGATCCAATCCAGACACTTCTTCCAGTTCACAGAGTGACAAATCACTGTGGGTTAGATTCTTTAGTAAGAACCCTGAGATGACTTTTTCTTTAGAATGGCTAGCTATTGCCCAGGCCAGGTCTGGAGGACTTTCATTTGGCCGTATCCTTTCCAGAACATTTCCTACTGAAGATAAGATCAATTAATGACTTCCAGTTCTCAAATTCTAACTCTTAATTTCTTTGCCAAAATTGACTACAAGTTGTGAGTATTATGACTATATTCCTAAAAAGGAGTCTCATCATAGTTAATGAAGTGGCCACTGAAAGATTTCTGATCTGTTTTGCTTCTGGAGATGGAGTATATGCTTTTTGCATTGCATGTAACAGAAAATTTCATGCTTTTTACATTATAAGCCCAGATGTGGGCAGCAGTCAGGGATAAATATATGAGTTGTTTTGTCCAGTTTTATGCCTTTGTCTAAGATTCAGTCAAATTAATATTTTAACTAATACATCTTAGCAGAGTTTAAAGTACAAACTTAACATCAGTGAGTAAAGTCAAATCTCAATAGTAATCATGTCCCCACTACCTTCACTAATAAAACACAGGTACAAAACAATTATTTCTTCTAAATATTTTTTCTATTCTAAATGTCTATAGTTTTGGGGAAAAAAAACCTATAGTAATTATATATTTAAAAGGAGAGTAGCATTTATACTCTTTATCTTATATGTCTTATTTCTACAACTTCAGTTTACTACTGGACTTCAGAAGTTTAAAGCAAAAAATCATTAAACACCTATGTGTTATCAGTAATAAATAGTAATTAGTGCAAAATGTTGGTGCTTCAGTAAATAAGTTCTCAGGAATATGGGCAGATCAATAAAATACAAATTTTTGTTAAAGGTAGCAAACATTCATTTTGCTTATTTTCTTAAACGTTAATCAAACATTATAGCTTTGCATAAAATGTAGTGAAAAATAAGTTGGAGTGTTTGAGGATCTATTTCTGAAATTTAGTCTCAGGAGACTTCATTGGTGACACACTTGATTTTATTGGGTAATTAGATAAAAATACTCATCACTGATCCCTGGATTGGGACGATCCCCTGGAGGAGATGGCAGCCCACTCTTGCCCAGAGAATTCCATGGACAGAGTAGCCTGGCAGGTATAGTCCATGGGTGCAAAGAGCCAGACACAACTGAGCACGTGGTGCACACTTCAGACAGCTCTAAGATGAGACACAAAAGAAAACAGCAAGCTTTTGGGTAAAATGGGCATTCTTAAATGCATGGTTCAAACCAGATGAATCCTTTTCTAGATGATTTCCATTTTAAAAGAGTGTACTTAAAAATACTGTTAACTATGACCACTCCCGATCTCCACAAAGTCACTTCTATTTTTTTAAGTGTTCTAAATATTTGTATATGCTTCTTAATGACTAATGAATTTGGAAGCACTGAAAAAGTGATTTTTAAAAGTTCTCAGTGTTTATTTAATGTTAAGCTGATACTTAAAAGATGAAATCATTTTTAAAATGTCAAAATGTCTTTTGTACAGAATATTTTATTACCTTTGTAATATCTTGTATACAATGATTTTTTTTCTTGATAATATAATAAATGGAAAAAATTCTAAAGCCGTTACAAAAATTTGCTGTCTGACTTTTAAAACAGTTGAGATTTTCTTATATTTATAGATACGCCTTACAGAAGAAGGCAGTTTTGGTTGCTTAGAAACAGTAGAGTTTTTATGGAATGCTATAGCTGAATATATTTGCATATGTAACTGTCCTTTAAAATGATAATTCTGTATAGTACCAAAATACCTTTTTAAAAGATTTTAATTTTCTGCCTTCCTAACTTATTTGCTCCGTGTCTCTCCCTTTTTGAACAATTCAGAACAAAAATCATTTGCTTATTCTGTACAAGATAAGAGTTACATCTGCCACAGGGAGAAAAGGTGCTGGCCTAGTGTGGGATTACAGTGTGGAACCTAGGAACATTTGAGGGTAGGAGGGAGGGGAATCTCAGTGATCTTGAATAAGGATGTGGCAATAGAAGATTGGTTATTTATCAAGGGGAATGATCTATTAAGTAAAACGTTAAGGCTAATAGGGGCCAGATTTCTGTCAGAAAGGATCTGCAAATATGGAAAGGGAGAAAACTAGAAGAAGGTTGGAATTGGAAGTACTGGTATAAGCTCATGGTATGTGTAGGTAAATATATAGGTGTATGTGTACACATGCATGCCATGAGAGGGCTTGGGAGCAGCAATGCCACAGTAGCAATGAGCACACCTAGTGCCTAGATCTTTTTTCATAATTTTCCATGAAAAGGAACCAGTTCTTCATAGAGAAATGGCCATTTCAGGGCTGCAGATGAAATACAAGATAAGCCTGGAGTGTCTTTATATTAGAAAGTAAGAACATGCTTTAGGAATGATGGGGATATGTCAATAGGACAAAGGAGCCAGCATGAAGGGGTATCCAGTGGCCAAGTCAACACTTAGAAATAAAAGTAAATGTCAGTAACAAATTATAAACCATCAAATAAAATAAGAAGCCATGAATCCCCAAGAAGGATGTGGATTCAGTGTAATGCCAACCAGTAAATGTAAAATGAATGGTGGAATTAGAAAATCATTTGACAATCATTGTGATTGGTTCAGGTGAAAGTCTTCAATAAATGGTAAAACTAGTGAATGAAAGTTTGATGGTCTCCCTACAAGATACTTATTAAAGGGGAAGAAAGGGTTAACTAAAAAAATTGGAAGAGCTTGGCAGACATCACCTTCATTAACTGATCAAAGCCCAGTCACCAGTAACTGCAGGTATCAAATCATGTGGTATCTGAGAAGATGTAAGACGGTAATCTCCCATTTGTGGGTATTCTTGCTAGAAAGGTGCAAGCTAAACCTAATTATAAGGGAGAAACTAGAAGAAGGTTGGAATTGGAAGTACTGGTATAAACTCAGTTTTCAGTATGAGTTTTCAGTTTGTTTCAGGCAAGCCCAAATGCAGAATAGTCAACAAAATAGCCTGAAATCCTCAAAAACATTAAACTAATGAAAATCAAGGAAAGACAAGTTGTATCACACTGTGAAGATTCAGTTCAATTCAGTTCAGTTGCTATGTCATGTCCAACTGTTTGCAGCCCCATGAATCGCAGCACACCAGGCCTCCCCATCCATCACCGTCTCCTGGAGTTCACTCAGACTCACGTCCATCGAGTCAGTGATGCCATCCAGTCATCTCATCCTCTGTCGTCCCCTTCTCCTCCTGCCCCCAATCCCTCCCAGCATCAGAGTCTTTTTCCAATGAGTCAACTCTTCTCATGAGGTGGCCAAAGTACTGGAGCTTCAGCTTTAGCATCATTCTTTCCAAAGAAATCCCAGGGTTGATCTCCTTCAGAATGGATTGGTTGGATCTCCTTGCAGTCCAAGGGACTCTCAAGAGTCTTCTCCAACACCACGGTGAAGATTAAAGAAACTTAATTAAATGCAGAGTGTCATTCCTGACTATGAAGGACATAGTTGAGACAAATGGTGAAATTTGAACCAGGTGTGTGGATTAATTTGTAGTAGTATTAGTGAGACTTCCCTGGTAGTCCATTGGCTAAGACTCCCATGCTCCCAAAGCAGAGGCCTGGGTTCAATCCCTGGTCAGGGAACTAGATCCCACATGCCACAACTAAGAGTTTGCATGCCACAACTAAAGATCCCACATCTTGGACCTATAGCTCTCACGTGTGGCAACTAAAAAGATACTGCATGCTGCATCTAAGACCCAGTGGAAGCAAATAAATATATAAATAATAAAGTTACAAAAATAGTAATATTAGTGTTAATTTCCTGATTTTGATAGTTACATTGTGATGAAGTAGAACAATGTCCTTGTTTGTTAGAATTTGTCCTTATTTGTAGGAATTACACACCTAGTCTATTTGAGATGATATATTTCAGGAAAAAAACAGTCTTTGTACTTTTCTTACAAGTTTGAAGTTATTTCAAAATGAAAACAATTGAAAAATGTTATAAAATGTATTTTCTCTATAATAATAAAGGCTATCATTAAAAAAAAATCAACTAAGGAAAGCTTAATCAAAGTTCATTTTCTTATATGGAGTTAAAAATCAAAGAACAGAAGAACCCCGTAAGAAAAGATCTATTTAAACAAGATGCTTTATATAGAAATAGAAATTTAATTTCTAAATTGATTTCACATAACGTAAATGAAACCACTTAACTAGGGAAATTTTTCATTTTACCAATTTTTTTTTTTTTCACTTTTCCAGCTATTCAGTGTTTTTCTTAAACAAGACTGTATTGGGGACAAAGATATACTTAAAGTACAAAGGGCCCTTTCCCTTAAGTGTTAGTAAAAAACCAAAAACAAACATTTAAACAATAGGAGAAGATCACAAAACTATTTAAGAATATTTTTATATAGGCAAAAAAACTATATATTTTTTGCACTCTATTAATGTTTTCAGTTCTAATTAAACAAAGACCTACATTAATTTTCAACAACCTGTCTCATGAATAGTTGGAATAAGTATATACAGCTGTTTCCTCTTGAAATTTTATATAATCCCAGTATAGTAAGTATAATAAGTCTTCTAATAATTGCTAAGGAGGTTCTTTATTCTTCCATTTGGACATCTACTAAATGCAAAGCTGAGCCAACCTACAAAAGACTATTTCTCAAATTATTTAAATCTCTCATAGCAAAATTTCCCTAGAAATTAAGAAACATTCACACAATTACGTTTTTACCACAAGTTTATTAACCCTTTCTCATTTTCTGGCATTGAGAACAATGAAAAAGTTATTTTCTGTTACCGGGTGGCTCAGTGGTAAAGAATGTGCCTGCCAAGCAGGGGACCTGGGTTCAATCCCTGGGTTGTGAAGATCCCCTGGAGAAGGGACTGGCTACCCATTCCAGTATTCTGGCCTAGAGAATTCCATGGACAGTCCATGGGGTCGCAAAGAGTCGGACATGACTGAGTGACTTTCGCTTTCATTCACATATGAAATTTTTTCATGTCAGTTAAAGCATTTTCCTGATTCCTAAGGTTAATGATACAACTTAGTATCTCTGAAGCATGTTTTTCTGTTTTTTTATTTGTCTTTGTTGCTGTGAGTGGTCTTTCTCTAGTTGCAGTGAGCGGGGCCTACTCTTCATTGCAGTGCATGGGCTTCTCCTAGCGGTGGCATCTCTTGTTGCAGAGCACAGGTTCTAGGCTCTCGAGCTTCAGCAGTTGTGGCTCACAGGCTCAGCAGTTGTGGCATATGAGCTAGTTGTTCTGTGACATGTGGGATCTTCCCAGACTAGGGGTTAAACCCATGTCCCCTGCATTGGCAAGAGGATTCTTATCCACTGTACCACCAAGGCAGTTCTAAAGCATGTTTAATGAAGATATGGGAAACTGAGTAGTCCATACTATCTAGTCACATGTGTTCCAAAATAAGTTCAGAAAGTTAAATCATGGTGATGGAAATTGCACTTGTATGTGAAATTTTAACAAGACTCCTTTCTGAAACTTTGCTTTTAATGATCCAACCATTTTCTTTAGGTTGTGCTTATTTAATGATTTTCCTTTTCAGAGTACCAACTGATGATTAACTAATTAACAAATGGTAATCATATGAGCTCACATGAAATTTACTTGGGCTATTTTTTTGTAAGCTTGATTTGGTGTCTAAATTCCAAAAGTCAGTTCTCATGGTTATGTGCATTAAAATGACATTCTAGATGCCTCCTTCGTGTAGGAGGTGCTCAATAATAAGGTTTTTTAGAAAAGACCCTAGAGACCAGGAAATTTCAGTCCTAGTCCCAGATATGGAACTTTAATTTTAGATAAATCAGTTAACTTCTATTCTTTGGTTTTCATATTTATAAAGTAGAGATGATAATACTCTTATCTACCTGATGAAGGTGTTTGCAATTAGATAATATATTGAAGCACTCTTAATATCAGTTTACCTTTGTTTAGAAAGTCAGTTTTTCAGAATATTATCCCTGGGATTAAAGTCATTGAAGGCACTTGTGTCTCCTCATTTAAGTCTCAACGTGGTATGCCTCAATTCCTAAGGTGTTACTTCCTCTCCCCCAGGAAACATACTGACAATTCCAGATTGTCAGAATAGTAACTTGGAGTCATTAAGATTTTGACAAATCATACCAAAACAGTACTTCTATTGGTAATCGCTTGCTTGAAGCTTCCTGGGAAAAATATGAATGATGTCAGATTTTCATTTGACATCCTAGAATATTATAAGGATACTGTGCTGCATAAATCTAGAGGTAACTTTTATCAAGATTATTTAAAAAATTTAAAACATGATTTTAACTATCTTATGGAGGGAAATTTTGCAGAAAGAAATTAGAGCTTCTCAGATTATCAGAGAATGTATCCTGTTTTTGTAACTCTAAATGAATTGTTCATTATTCATAATTTGGCTTGTTGGGGTTGGAGAAAAATCATAAGACATCCTTAGAATAATTCAACACAAATTATACACATAGATAGATCCTGAGATGTTACAACAAATTTAAAAATATATAGATCAACATGATCCAAATGATTTCCAAGACACCATTGGAAAAACAACCATTTTGGTGGTGGGTAAAAACAACCATTTTACAGTGTATGCTGGATGGACGTCCATGCTGAGCTGGAAAGGCCTACTCTTTGTTTCCAAATCTGAAAGCTAGTCATCCAGAGCAGGGGGCCAATCAACATCTACAGACTAGAAGGAAGAAGACAAGTCATTAACACATTATTGTTCTTGTAAGCATTTACTGGTAATGCTGTATGTATTTAATGGTTTTAATATGATGCAACAGAGGAAACTGCATTGGAAGGAAACAGCCATAGAACATCTCAATTTAACACTCTAAGATCCACTCTAGGACTTGGGGTTCTTGGACCTGAGGTCTCTTCCTGAATTCACTGAGTATTTGGTTATTCAGCTAGTTATTTAATCGTACTTTTTGATCAAAACAAGTTTAGAGTATATTTATAAACAAGTCAAGAGTATATTTAAATTTCTTAAATGTTATTTATGGGAAAATGAATGAATGCAGGGGGCAATACCAACTTTCCTCAAAAGTCTCAGCAACTTTTAGTCTTCATTTTCCCATCCTGCATTTAACAGTACTACATTTAAAGTAGTCTTTATACTTACAATGTTAAATAAATGTTAATAAAGTAGTACATTTAAAGTAGTCTTTATACTTGCAATGTTCTTTGTAACTTAGCAACTAAATGTGAAATAAATCATTATGAAGGATCACCTGAAACTAGAAAAGGATTAGAAATTTTTGCATTCACATTAATAGAATTTTTGTTTCTTTTAAAATTGAATTTATCTATCTCTACTCATCCTGGTTTGGCTCTTCTAGAACAAAACCTTGATCTTTAAGTTATAATGGAATTATAGTAGCAGACTATTGGTCTCCAAACATCATGTCCCAGGCATTAGAAGTATGAATTCCACTTTGCCTTAACTACCTAGAGGGCCTAATTTAGAAGTTAAAACAAACAAACAAAAACTACAAAAAGCAAACAACAAAACTACCATGCCCACATTGTTTTTTAATACCTAAAGTGTAAAACCTGAAATGACTTACTAAAAATTATTTAAAGTTAATCTATGAGTCAATACAAGACTTGGGAATTTTTATTAGAAAAGCCCAAATAAGTATTGTGTGTATCTATATCTTTTACAAATGCCAAGAAATACTTTGGTTTCATTTCAGAGAATAGCCATAAACCAAACAACTATATATAAATTTATGGGTGGTTTTTCAAGCCTGAAAACCAAACATTACTGATCACAGTATCTAGTATGTGTTGAGGACAGGGGAAAGTAGGCATATTTATTGGGTTTTTAAAGTTGTACAGGTGATTGTAGTTGACAGTCAAGGCTGAGAAACTCTGGCGTTTGGCACTTTGACACTCTTAAGCTATCCTAAGAATTAAGGTCAAAGAAGATGAATGCATTTGGAATTTTCTTTAGAAGACTGTCTTCCTGAAAATGACAGTCTTCCTAAGAAGATTGCCTGCAACCCTCAAGGTGCTATCACTGGTTGTCCCACAGGAGGTGCATAAAATCTAACCTGAAAGAGCTCAAGGGAAGTGCCGGTAAGGTAATAACGCTCCAGTGATCACTGGATTACCACAGCTGTTTTCACACCAGGTAATTATACCCACTTCTCTTCATTTTTACTGGGATGATTCCCAAGTGCAAAAATCCGCCCCCCCCCACTAAGAATTAAGGTCAAAGAAGATGAATGCATTTGGAATTTTCTTTAGAAGACTGTCTTCCTGAAAATGACAGTCTTCCTAAGAAGATTGCCTGCAACCCTCAAGGTGCTATCACTGGTTGTCCCACAGGAGGTGCATAAAATCTAACCTGAAAGAGCTCAAGGGAAGTGCCGGTAAGGTAATAACGCTCCAGTGATCACTGGATTACCACAGCTGTTTTCACACCAGGTAATTATACCCACTTCTCTTCATTTTTACTGGGATGATTCCCAAGTGCAAAAATCCGCCCCCCCCCCCACTTTTTTTGTGGGCTAGGGGGCTGTTTTTAATCAGATATTTACCAAAGTGTACAACTTGTGACTCAATACCTATTGGAGCTCACATGAAGAAAATATTTATGGAGAATTTCCTGAAAGATCCATTCATTCCATCCTTCTAATTAAGAATGTAATGTGATTTCCACTCATACGATATGAATGGAGAATTTCTTTTATACCGCATCATAGAAGCCTTATGGGACTGCTTTTATATATAACCATTGACTCATCCCATTTTCTATCCCTACTTGTTTCTGAGTAGGCTGTCTTAAATTCTCTACAAAAGAGACCAAAGGATATGTGAAGGGCACTGAAAACTTTCTTTCCTTGCGTGGTTCCAGGGTCTCATGTCATATGTAAAGCACAGTCAGTCAATTAGCTATATATTTGTAAGAATCATAAACGAGACCAATTTCAAATATCTATTAAAGTGAACAGTACTGTTTGGCTTAGTGCTGCAAGAGCATAATGTTGGCTGAATTCAGTGTATAAACAGGCATTTCCACAATAAAATGGTTTACCTCAACATCCAGCTCAAGAATGTCTGCAGTCACATCCATCAGAGAGCCAATGTTTGGCTTGGTTCTTCCAAAGTCTCCATGTACAAACTCTTTAATGTAGCTGAGGTTTGTTTAAGGATAAAATGAAGATAGTCGTGTAACACCAACTGTTAGGTGAGATTTGACAGGTTGGAGGGGAAATGACAAAAGCAGAAATGCAACAGAAGGGAGTTTATTTCTGAGCCGTGATTGGGACGTATATCTTAGAAGATATAGCTATGGCAATAAATAAGCAACGGAAACTGGTTCTTACCAGTCTGAGAGCCAACACTGGGGCCTAGGGCCTATGTTTACACCAAACTTACCAAGAGTCATGACTTTTCTTTTGGCTCATCTCCAAGCACCAAAGTTTGAATATGGATTTTTAAAATTAACTGTAGTTCAATGGTTTAAAAAAAAGGCACTTCAGCTTTTTAAAAAAAGAACTTCAGCTGTTTTCTTTTTTGCCACAAATTCTATTTTGTCATCTTTTTGGTCTCATCATTTTTTAGTAATGACAAGATTGCCGGGAGAAATATCAATCACCTCAGATATGCAGATGACACCACCCTTATGGCAGAAAGTGAAGAGGAGCTAAAAAGCCTCTTGTTGAAAGTGAAAGAGGAGAGTGAAAAAGTTGGCTTAAAGCTCAACATTCAGAAAACGAAGATCATGGCATCTGGTCCCATCACTTCATGGCAAATAGATGGGGAAACAGTAGAAACAGTGTCAGACTTTATTTTATAAAACTGAAGCTCCAGTACTTTGGCCACCTCATGCGAAGAGTTGACTCATTGGAAAAGACTCTGATGCTGGGAGGGATTGGGGGCAGGAGGAAAAGGGGACGACCGAGGATGAGATGGCTGGATGGCATCACGGACTCAATGGACGTGAGTCTGAGTGAACTCTGGGAGTTGGTGATGGATAGGGAGGCCTGGCGTGCTGCGATTCACGGGGTTGCAAAGAGTCGGACACGACTGAGCGACTGAACTGAACTGATCTGTCAAATGGTAGGTTTTCACAGGGTCACTCATGGTGACATTATTGATGGCTTCTCTTGTAACATGACCCATTGACACAATAGCAATAGGATGGAAGACAATGCACATATTTAGACTTAATGAAGGTCCTTGAGAAGGGATTCTACATTCTAGTTGTTTGCAATTCTTGCATGGTTAGCAATAGAACTAATTCTTTTGTGTGTGTAGTTTCTTATAGATTTTCAAATTTCAAAGTCTAGTGACTAATCCTAGAATTATTCAGATTACCTTAATACTCCTTACACAGAACTCTACTATAATCTTAACTGTATTTTATCTGAGAGGTGTGTTTTTGCTAGCATTCAGTAAACACTCATTTAGCCTATGTTTATCTATAAACCAGCACTTAGTATAAGAATGTAATACAATTTGAATATAGAAGTTTATTCTCAGATGATAAATATAAAGTTAAAACCATAATGTTTAAAACCATATTAAGTCTTCCTCACTTTCTGATAATTTGTTCACTGTACTTTCACCAAATATTTTGACTCAAACATAAGGTATATAGTTATCTAGTTAACTGTCTTCTTTGCTAAACTCATAATTGCTCAACTGTCCCTTTTCACTCACCTTTTTAGAAAGTGCTACTTCTGAGTAGCAATGACGAGGGAGGATGAGAAAAAGTCCCAGAATAACCAATTAAAAGGTCCATAATAGTTTTTATTCATAGCCAGAGGGATGAAGTCTAAGTCAAATGAACTAGTTTGGTATACTAAGCAATATCGAGAAAAATTCACATAATTCTGTGAATTATGGAATCTAAAGTTTTACCATGTAATAGTCGTCCTTGGTTAATACCTTAGACTTGTTCTAAAAGTATGTTAGTGAGATTGAAAAGACACTGGCTTCTCCATAAGACCACTGCATTTCTTCTTAGCACATCAAAACAAACGCTAAAATTAGATGAAAATGTATGTCTTTTATATCTGTGATTTCTCTGAAAGTCCACCCACTGTCCATCTACAATAAGCAAATGTGCTCCATGTCTCCTGGTCTAAATAGGTCATCACTTGATTGAAACTACAAAAATTTAGGAGATTTTCAGGGTAAATAACCTGTACTTATTTCAGCTTGGTCGGTCCTGAGGTAGAGTAGGTAAAGAGAAGGGGAGAGAAGACTGATGGAAAGGAGAGGCAGACTAATAACAGAAAGACAGTAAGAATGCTATTTGGTAATTAAAACTTGACTTATTTCCCCCCTGTTGTTATATCCAATAAGTGGTCATGAGTTTTATACCAAATAGAAGGTTTCATACTTCATGTTATTCAATCACAAAATAGCATCAAACCAAGAAACAAATAAATACTTGGGGCACTTCTGAAAAATAAAACTAAGACAAAGGCAGTTCCCTGATATATTTTAACCCAGCAACTAAGATCTGATACAAGGACTTCCCTGGTGGCTCAGATGATAAAGTGTCTGCCTATAATGTGGGAGACCTGGGTTCAATCCCTGAGTTGGGAAGATCCCCTAAAGAAGGCAATGGTACCCCACTCCAGTACTCTTGCCTGGAAAATCCCATGGATGGAGGAGCTTGGCAGGCTACAATCCATGGGGTTGCAAAGAGTCAGACACGACTGAGCGACTTCACTCACTCACTCACTCACTCAAGATCTGGTACAAAACCACACAAAGCAGGGTAGATTACTAACAAATGATTTAAACTGGGACTGTTCTCTTGTTCTGGGCCAGTGGCCAGATAACGTGAAGGTCTGCATGTGAAGTGGGGCCACTCCCATCCATCACCCTGTTTAATCATCTGGGGCAGAATGCTGAAAGGACCTAAATGTGGTTGTCAATATGTGGCCTGCAAAATGTGTAAAGGCATGAATCAATCAAATGTGTTCCCTGAGCCCTTACTATGCCCTCAGTACCTCAGCATTGTGTAAGACACTACATATTTTAAGGTTCACATTGAATTGGCTGCTGCCTCGTGATTTACAATGTCATTTTGAAAAACACAAATTTAATAGGTCAAAATACCTCAGATAGAAAAAAAAAGATTCTTCTACCACTCAAACCTTTCCTGAACAGTTTCAAGATAAGGTTGAACCTCTTTCCCAGGGTGGCATGAATTCTCCCAATAGGAATCTGGAAGGCTTAGTGCTACACAAGGGGGAAAGGATACGTTCCAGCTTGAGTCTTCAAGTAGAGGCGGAAATGGTGCTCGTCCACATAGCACGTTTCCATGGAGTGAATGATGCGAGTTCTCACGGCCAGGGGCCTCCGGTGAAGGACCCGTAAAGGTGTTTTCTGGTCAATCGTTAAGTCCTAGAGAAGGATATGAGAACCATGTTTCAGCTTTCCTGCCCAGTGAAGCCTGTCTTAGCATTTCCTTTGTCATCCGTGGCTCGCTATAGATGTTTTCTTAAGGATGCCATCTATTACTATCAGGATAGAAAGTAATACTGTAATAAATTGTATTCTCTAAGGTTCACACTTTGTGGGACTTCCTATAATCTAGTCCACAATTACTTATCTTCTGGGCCCCAGTACACCATTTAAAAACAAACAAAAAAAAGTATCATTGATTTGAAGTCAATGATACCCAAGGTCTCTTTTGTTCTAACATCAACAAATTGATTGGACCCTAGAGTGTTATCCTGCCCATTAAACAGAGATCTTCTAGAAGATAATGTTCTTACTTTTTTCCCCCTAACCCAGCAGAGTGACCTAATAGTGAGAAATTCATACCGAGGTGAGAAATGGTGTTTATTGAAGATGGACATCAGCATCACTTGTGTGCCTGGGCAGTGTCCATGTTGTAGGATAATAATATACCTATTCACAAGGTTATTTCTTTTTGTTCTACAAAAGGAAATATCTGGGAAATTAACAGCTGCATCACTGTCTAGGGTGGTGTTTCAGAATAATAATTACAAGTAAACCAGAACCTCTCAATATTTATCAGCCCAGTTCAGGTTACTTGAGAATTACATTGCATGACTTTTTTTTTTTTAAATACAGCTCAGCTTTTTAGGGACAAAGGCTTGGTTTTCTCACAATTAGGGATGTCCTTTTATGTCACAAGATATAAATAAAGAAATACAAGTTAATATTGTAAAAGGCCAACTAATTCCCAGTTTTAAAAATAGATACTGGGCATAACCAGCAATGTAGGTTCATAAGAACTTTGAATTCTCTGCAATTTCTTGTTGGAACAACTCCTTCCTGATTTATGTGATTAGTAAGTGCCTGAAGCCATGCTGAGAAAAGAAAGATTTCTGTCTGGCCTCTCCTCTATCAAGTTCTCCACCAAGAAAGAAGAGCAGGTTCGGACAAAGACTACACTTGAAATGGTATGACTGCTTGCTTTTATCAGAGCAGTGAGTCAATGGCTCCTCCTAACTTGTGGGTTTTATGATTCTATAATTCTTTGATTTTAGAAGCACTTTGTTCGGATGAGGTAAGTTGTCTCCATAAGGTCTAACGTTACTCTGGCTAAAAAGACCAAAAAAAGAAAAAGGACAAGGCTGAATTATTATAGAATCTATAAAGATATGGTCTCCACTTTAGGGCACAGAAGCAGCTGGGCTTTAAAGGTGTGGCTAGGTGTGGGGTGCCCTTCCCGTTTCCTTTACGAGTCATTCCTGGGACTCTGACTCAGGAGCAGGCAATGGAGTTAAAGCTGAGCCATAAGACACACCACCACTTCCGACACAACACTCAGACTGACACACACTCGTGTGTCTTTTTGGTCTCTTGGTTTTTCAGTAAACAAAATGAAACCACTTCATTTACTCCAGCACTGTGCTCTGCTTTCCCATACTGCTGAATTTTTCAGAAACAATATAAAGATACACAAGGGATTTCTTCCTTACAACTAGGTTGCCCTGGACTTCCCTGGTGGTCCAGTGGTTGAGAATCTGCCTGCCAGTGCAGGGAACATGGGTTTGATACCTGGTCTGGGAAGATTCCACATGCCACGGGGCAGCTGGGCCTGTGACACAACTACTGAGCCCAAGCTCTCGAGCCTGTGCTCCGCAGCAGAAGAGGCTGCCCCAGTGAGAAACCCGTGTACCGCAGCTAGAGAGAGAGCCTGTTTTCATCATGAAGGTCCAGCGCAGCCAAAACACACACACACAAACTAGATTGCCCTTCAAAAAAGAGGAGACAAAGAGTAAATCTGAAATGACTTTTTTTCAGAATTGGGCAGTAATCAGTTTTTATATTTTTGATGCCAATAGGAATATCTGAAAAATGTTTTAACCCTAGCACTTTAAGAACATGATTTTAGATGTCAGTTATCATCAGTCCGCTTGGGCTGTGGTCCATGAAAACAGACCTTTTCACTACTTGGGGTGTACCTATAACAATCATCTCAGCATTATTTCTGAATGAGCTCTGTGGCTACTCCCAAACTGTCACTCTACTGTTAAAGTGGGTTTCTATTTTCCCCACAGCATTCTAAATGATATGTACGCATGTCATGGAGTAGAGGCTTAGAAATTTGTTTCACAGTCTTAAAGAAATTTGTCTGAGTATAACTCATTCTAAAGACTCTCAATAATAGAGCCCAAAGCCAAAGGGCCTTAGATATGGAACCACAGAAGCCAAGAAGTGGAGGGCCCACAGGGCATCATCTAGTCCACCTGTCATTTTATAGATGAGCTTCTCTCAGCAGGTGACATGTATGTTTCCACGAAAATCCTCATTATTAAAATAAACACTATTCTGCACCTTGCTTTCCCCCGCCAATGTTATGGATGTTCCTACAAGTCACAGATGTAGACCTCCCTCTACCTTTTTTTCACAACAGTTTAGACATATATACATACAACAACACAAATTAAATGGGATCACATGTTGTTTAGTTTTTTTAAGCAGCTGCATAATATTCCAACATGTTCTACCATTTCCTTATCAAAGGAAATTTAACTCTGTTTACAGTTTTGTTGATTTTCTCACTCTGAACAAAGTCAACAAACATCCTTGTGCACATATCCTTATACACTGAAGTTTTATTTCTTCAGGACAGATTGCCAATAGGGGAAGTACTGGGTAGACCATTACATTTTTATTTTCACAGTCACTGCCACATTGTTTCCCAAAAGGCTAAAACACTTATGTTTCTATTGAAAATATAAGTAACTAGCCTTCTCCCTCTAACCAACAGGCATTCTTAGCCTTAGAAGAATAAAGCGATGTCACTGTTGCTTTAGTCTAGAGGTAAAATATCTTTTCAAATGATTCTTGGCCATTTGGAGTTGCCATTTTTTCAGCTGTCTGTTCAAATAATTTGTCCAGTTTTCTCTATTGGGTATTTATGTTTTTAATAAGTATAAATCCTATTTATGGTATTTCTTTTGCCATACATTTTTTTTGGTACAGAGTCATACATATGTGTATATATAACCACACACTTATGTGTGTGTCTAAATCACAATATATCATCCTCTATATATTCTTTTATTATTATTATTTTTTTGGCTGTGCTGGGTCTTCGTTGCTGCACATGGGCTTTCTCTGGTTGTGGCGAGCAGGGGCTACTCTCTAATTGTGGTGTGCAGGCTTCTATTTACTGTGGCTTATCTTGTTTTAGACCACGGCTCTAGAGTGCGTGGGCTCAGTAGTTGTAGCACACAGGCATAGTTGCCCGCGGCATATGGGAACTTCCCAGGCCAGGGATCAAACCCGTGCCTCTGCATTGATGGGCGGATTCCCAACCACTGGACCACCACAGAAGTCCTTTATATTCTTATAGCTTGTTTTTTTTTTTTTTTTCTCCCTTTAGTATTCATCAGGAACATTTCCCTTTGTCAATGAATATTCATCTTCCATAAAATTTATAACATCTGGCTAGTAATAGTCCATCATACCAGATAAGCCATAAACTAAACCAGTCCCCTCTAGATTTTTACAAAATATTGCCCATTTAAACAATGTTGTGATAACTACATATTTGTGCCCATTTTTGCTCATTCCTTGCATGTGAAAGTGAGTCATCTTTACAGGAAGAGGTGGGGGCAGGTGGGAAGAAGTACTCAAATGAACATGTAGATCCTCAACAGCAACATCCTCATGTGAAGGAAAATCTAGCATGTGCCAAAACATTTGTGCCCTACATATATCACCCTGACATATTGATTTACAATATGTTTTATCTGTGCAGTTAATCTGAGCACCAATTCTATTAGATAAATTCTGTTTCTATTTCCTTTCTGCAGATGGTCAAATATAATAGTAGCATTGTTGAGTGTTTTCTATATGCCAGATCCTATCGTAAGGGCTTTATATGACTAAACCTGTTTAATTCTTCGAACTAATTTTATCGATGAAGAAACTGAAACACAAAGAAGCTAAGCAACTCATCCAAAGTCATACAACCAAGAAATGCAGAACCAAGATTTGTACACAGGTTATCTGTTCTTGGAGTCAGACTCCTAATCAATAGCAACACTGCCTCTCAAGACAGGTTAGATGAATTACTCAGTCATTTAAGGAGTAAATGGCAGAGCCAGAATTTAGAACCAGGTTTCACAGCCCCTGGTGGCTCAGTGGTAAAGAACCTGCCTGCCAATGTAGGACACATGGGTTCCATCGCTGGGTTGGAAGATCCCCTGGAGAAGGAAACAGCAATTCTCTCCAGTATTCTTGCCTGGGAAATGCAATGGACAGAGGAGCCTGGCAGGCTACAGTCCAAGAGGTTGCAAAAGAGTTGGACATGATTTAACAACTAAACAATAGCAACAACTCAAGAGTCCCCAAAGCCAGTGTGCTATGACTTGGTAATAAATGAGAAGAGAAAAGACTTTCATAGTCAGTAGAAAAACAGAAGAATCAGAGCACTGAACCACCTTTATGTCATCCAGGAACTCAATGTCCTCCCTCTGAATTGCTTTGTCTGTCCATATTAGGCACTGTAGGTCTTGGTCTTCTCTTCTTCACCTTCTTTCATGTGTCCTATTGCCTCTCTAAACAAAGACAATAAAAGAAAGTTTGTCTGAGTTTATAAAGTACAGATAAGCCTTGCCCCAAACTTCTCTTTCTTTAAAAATAGCTTTAGTGAGACATAATTTACATACAATTCCTCTGTTTAACTGAACGATTCAGTGATTTTTAGTACGTTTACAGAGCTGTGCAGCAATTACCACAAAATCTAATTTTAGAACACTTTAATCAACCCCAAAGAGAAACTCCACACCCAATTGCAATCACTTCTCATTCCCCATTTCCCCCAGCCGTTGGCAACCACTAGTTGACTTTATATCTCCATAGACATCCCTACTCTGAACATTTTATATAAAATATGAATACTGTAAAATGTACAGTATGTGGTATTTGATGTCTGGCTTCTTCATAATGTTTTTAAGGTTCATCCATGTTGCCACATGTATCAGTATTTTAAAGTAAAGTACTGATATTTTACCACTGATTTTCCACTGTATGGATATACCATTTTGTTTATCCATAGACATTTTGGTGGTTTCCACTTTTTTGCTATTGTGAGTAATGTGACTATAAGCATTCATGCAGAAGTCTCTGTGTGGATGTACATTTTCACTTCCCGTGGGTATATAGCTAGAAGTGGAACTACTGGGTCAGATGGCTACTATATATTTAACCTTTTGAGAAACTGCCAAATTGTTTTCCCAGGTGGTACTAGTTACCATCCCGCAGGAATGTATAAGGGATCCAATTTCTCCACATTCTTGCCAATACTTGCTGTTTTCTGTCTTTTTTGTTAAGTGGGATCTCACTGTGGTTCTGATGTGCATTTCCCTAATGACTAATGATGCTGAACACTTTTTCATGTATTCACTGGCTATTTGTATATCCTCTTTGGAGAAATGTGCACTTAACATTCTCTCCAGTTTTAATCGAGTTGTTTTCTTATTATTGAGTTGCAGGAGTTCTTTATATATTCTGGATACAAACCCTTATCAGATAAATGATCTGCAACCAAAACTCCCCTTTTGAGACATCACCAGTGAGCCTACCCTTACCTTGTGACAAGCTGCAAGTCACGGACTTGGATTTTGTTAGATGAGTTATTAATTTTCTGTAGTATTAGAAAAAGAAAAACAATTAGCAACTCCAGTTCAGTTACAGAGTTGCAGAAACATGACAATTTCCATGTCATGAAGTGGTTTACCTGCTGAAGTTCCTTAATTTCTTGTGAAGTGAAATGTACTCTATGAGGATTCACCAGCTCAATTGCAAAGGGCCTTCCTGGCAGCACACACCCCGTCATGAAACAGAAACGTGTTGATGGAGTTAACATTTGGGCTAATGCAAGAGGGTTAGGAGGTGTGAAAAAACGAGTTGAGCACTAGAGGACGGAAAGTTCAGTGACATGACTACATCTGGGGGAGGGAAGAATGTGTGAAAAGAATCAAGGGGTTTTTGGGGGGCTGCTAAACCCCAGTACAGGCAATATGTGAAAATGACTGCTTTCCCAAAAGTCCATGAACGAGCCTGGGTTAATTTACAAAATCACGTCCAAACAGTCACTGACTGACTTGGTAACACTAATGTAACACTGTCATGTGCAGCAATGCCCAGGTATACCAAGGTGAAATACATTCCCCTAGCCTAGTGAAATGAAAAGCTGAGATTCCATGAGAAGAAAGGACTATAAATCTAGAATAGTTCAGGATTATTCTCATCATCTTTCTTGTAATGCAATAATATAAAATGAGAAAAATGAAGGCTAAGAGAGCAAGAACATCTTTTCAATGAAGATGTGCACTTTGAAAACTGTACTAGTACTGAAAAAAAAGGAACCATGAATAATCAGACTTTTGGAAAAAATCAAGTACCTGTTTGTTAATGCACAACTGTAAAAGTCCCTTATAACCTATATGTATGCAATAAAGATGGCCTCTGAAGAAATGATCCCTGTTAAAACATAATCATATAATTTACAAGGGTAGCTCCAAAATCCACAAGGCTTCCTTCATGGAGAAGCTCTGGGCTCTGCCAACTTTGATTCTAAGTGTCTACAGAAAACCTACTGCCTGAAAAGGGTGATAATCTGAAAGTTAGTTCTAGTCAAGTGATGTCACAATCTTACCATTTCCTAATGTTCTCACATCTACATCTTCTCTTCCAGAGGAAGAAAAATTAAAGCCTTTGGAAAGCAGATAAAGAAAAAAAAAAAAAATCAGCGATGTAATAGTCCTAGGCTTTCATTCCCACCCTTGGTAGAAACCCAATTTGTCTTAATCTACAGGAGAATCCCAAGGAATAGTTATCATCACAACTCTAGTCCTAATCTCTACTGAAAATAACAATGATAATAATAAATACTATTTATTGAGTACTTATTACATGTTAGACACTGAGCTAAAATTTTGCATACATTATTTCATTTATTCCTTTCTGTAACATTATGAGGTAAGTATTAAATGAAAGAACACTAAGCTTCTGAAAGGTTAAGTACTTTCCCCAAGGTAACACAAAGAAAGGGAGGTAAAAGCCAGATCTTTCTTATCATCCCATGCCACCATCCCATGGGAAAGCCAAAGGCAGAGCACTGTTTGGAGAAAGGCCCTGCTACCAAACTAGCTACAAACTTATAGTGAAAAATCTTTCTTCTTTTTCTTAAAACAAAAGAAAACAAAATAGAAACAGTATTTGAGAATTAAACTCCATGAAAGGAAGGGAAAAGAAAAAGTTTGACTCTAAAAGCAAATTCATTATATAAGCAAACTTAAGCTGGGGCCACAATAAAACTAGTATATATTTTAAGATAGATGGATCATCACAGACTAAAAGCTACAAATATTGGGGTGGGAAAGTGGAAATATGGAGTGGAGCAGAGGGTGGGGGGAGTGCTTCCATCACAACGTTCTTAGATCTGGAACCAACAGATGATTTTACTGGAGCAAACATTACCACGAGCTGGCTGTAGTTTGTCTTATACCTGCGCACCTCCATCCCCAGTCCAACCTCAGGGAACTAGGGCCCTACAGTGACGAGCCGTAACCTGTGGCTGATGGGGTGGAGGGAATGAACAGAACACAAAGACGTAGATCTCCTCATGACTCCTCAATCAGATCAGAAACCTCAAATTCATAAACTAGCCCAAAGAGCTTCCCCAAAATTCCAGCCCATCAACAAGAAAGAAGTACAGAAAAATAGGCTCTTGAGAAGCCCAAAGGAACAATAAATCCAGACTAAGAGATAAAGGGTATTTATTACATCTTTTAGAAAAAATGTTGCAAATTTGGACCCTACACTGAGAAATACTTTGGGGGGCAAACTTTAGAACTTTATTTGTATGCAATTATGAATAACAGAAATTTAGGGGGGTTCACGGAGAAGGCAATAGCACCCCACTCCAGTACTCTTGACTGGAAAATCCCATGGATGGAGGAGCCTGGTAGGCTGCAGTCCATGGGACTGCTAAGAGTCGGACACGACTGAGCAACTTCACTTTCACATTTCACTTTCATGCATTGGAGAAGGAAATGGCAACTCACTCCAGTGTTCTTGCCTGGAGAATCCCAGGGATGGGGGAGCCTGGTGGGCTGCCGTCTATGGGGTTGCACAGAGTTGGACACGACTGAAGCGACTTAGCAGCAGCAGCAGCAGGGGGCGTTCAGGATGGGGAACACATGTGTACCCATGGCTGATTCATGTCAATGTATGGCAAAAACCACTACAATATTGTAAAATAATTAGCCTCCAATTTAAATAAATTAAAAGAAATACTCATATTATGCCTTGCCTTACCCCCCAAATCCTGTGAGTTCTACAGACTTCTCAATGGAACAGATATTTCAAACAACAACAACAAAATCAAGAACAAGAATGATCAGGAATGACAATGATCAGGAAAAACAAGGACAAGAATGATAAGGGGTTCAGTGGTCTGTAGTGACCCTCATTCTTGGGGACAGACAGACAATGGGACTGAAGGAAGGGCAGAGGTCAGATGATGATGGCCTCAGAATATCAAGTTAAATAGTTTGGACTTTACCCTGTAGCTGAAACACGACCAGTTTTCAGCAGGCAACTGACATGACAAATATTTATTCAATAAGTGAAGTAATAAATGTATTGGGAAAACATTTCTTAGACACATTGGTTTTGAGAGTGTGTCAAAGTTTCACTTATTAACTAGAGAACTGGCAAATAGAGAATATGACGTGCCAGTCTGAAGTGAATGAAAAGTCTGTATCTCCCACTGAGGGGAAGGACCTTTTATAGAAGTAGTTAGGCTGCTTCATGCAATACAGGTTTATTTTCATAGAGCTGTAAAGTGTAGATGTACAACAGTCAGAACCATCTTCCCAGAGCTGTCAGATGTGAATCACAGAAGTGACAAGTAATACATCTGAGAAGCACAAGTTTAGTAAACTGATGCTACTAATCAGGGATTTCAGACAACAAGGTTTTATTTCATGACAAGGAGCCAATTAGCACAGAGGTCCAGAGGTCTGCTTTTTCTCAAGTGGCTCTTTATAAATTTCCTAAACATACAATTACAGTTTGCTTTCTTTTCAGTTTGGGGACAATTTTTTTTCCTTCTCAAGTGGACTATAACAAGGAATTACCTCATGAAAGATTGCAAGAGGGAAATATAAAGGTGTTCAGAACCCCTCTATAGCCCTCTTGGTAATGGGGGATTCCTTGGAACCCAAAAAATCAGAACTAAATCTTGTATCTTCTTACAGAAGGGAAATAAGGTGGCCCCCAAAAAGAGTTTGAAAGAGACTTTTCATGCTAACACTTTATTTTCACTTCTTTGTAACTTGAATAAGTCTTATGAGATAACCAGTGTGTAAATATTAAATTAAGTAGGTAAAAGTTCATGGCAATAGCCCTGAATCTTTACTGTTAAGATTTTGGAAAATGTTAGGTTGCTAGGTTACTTTCTTTTCCATCCAGTAAACAGTTCCTAAAGGCCTTTTTAAAAAGGGCCCACCTACCTGACAGGCAACAAATGATAAAAGGGATATGGCTTTGAAGTGCTTCTCTTTCCTTTGGACAAGCAGAGAGCTGGAGGGACAGGGCACTCATTTTGATCACTTGTCTGCCTTTACTAAAGCATATTTGTCTAAGGTTTGCCAGAGAGAAAGATGGATGTCTAGCTGGTCTTTCTGAAAAGATGTTCTAATTATACTAGGAGACCTACTCCAAAGAGTATGATACACTTACTCACTGACTATGTTTTTTCCTGATATACAACATGATTTCTTCTGATTGAAATCTTAGTCCCTTCCCTCTAAGTCTAATCCTGGGTGAAATCACAAGGTTTTTTGCTCCTTTGACCTGACAGGCCTACTGAGACAAAGAAAGCATATTCCTGACAGGGTCTGACTCAGCTCACAAACCTGGGCTTGTTAATACCTAAGAAATTAAAACAACAACACTACTATTAAGTCTTTGTGAAACGGTTGCTGCTGATCTATCTTCTCTAGGTCTGAACTCTATTCTAGGACATTTTAGCTGTTAAGATGGAAGTCAGGCATTTGCCAGTGGTTACTCTTGAATAAGCAATGGATATAGAAACTGTGTTTTAATTTCCTCATATTCCCAATAAGAGGCTGAGGCTAAGGTGTCCCAAGGTCAGAGCTTAAGTGCATTCATTTAAAGTAGTTTCAATTGTTTTGAATTTGCCCAGGAAAAGGCAGTTGTCTTGAGAGAACAGAGAAATCTTAGGGCAGCTTGGCTCAAACCCAGCCCTGGGCAGAGGAGCTCAGGACATGGCAATCCCTGGTCACAGGAAGCTGCCAGGGAAGGGGCCCAGACTTGGTAGTGGTTTACAAAATACAGAAATCTTTCCTGCCACCTCCAAGAAGTCTATCTGTGAACAAGTATTTAAAATATGAATATTATAACACTTACTTTCTGCTTTGAACACTTTCAAAAGATGGTCTGAAATTAATTCTTCCACTGAAGATTCCAGCTTCCTTTCTCCATCAATTATCCAAGGAGTTTGTGGTAGATTCCTGGAGTATTTATTATATCTCCCTGACAAAGAAATAAAAGATTACCTGGCTGGGATGGTGTGATTAACACAGCAAAATAAAAAGGAAGTAACAACTATCCACTGCCAATAGTCTAGGGGCTATGATACAAAACAAGGCTTAGCCTTCAACTAATTTATAATCTAATTTAGTGACTTAGCACATACACATAATTCAATGAAAAAATTTAAGGTAGCAATAGAAGAGATGGCTAAAGACACGGTATGAATCATCAATGAGTTCTAAAGGAATGCTCAGTATACTTATTAACCTGACTGACTGACTGAACAAGCTACAATATTATGGAACACACCGAGGATCACTTAAAAAAAGAGCAACTACTGCTTTTACGCCTGATTGATAATAATCTCAGTGTAAGAGTCATTGGTGATAATGTATTCCAAAGCGTTCAAATACAGGAAATTTTGAAGTTTTTATAAGTTAAAAAAAAAGAGAAAACACCCTAACAGAATATGACTCACTGTTTTATGAATAAAGCTACACTGAGGCAGGTAGCTTTTATTACACCAGGGCAGGGTATTATAGTCAAGACTAAAGAGTGATTTCATTTCAGCTATTACTATGAAACAGCTATAGCTTTCAAAACAAAAACTGTCTAACCAGATTTACCTCTTTGGAAAGTCAATGCAACAATTTATTTTTCCAATCAGAAGCCA
>SJXQ01012832.1:37244-91491 GCA_006408695.1 Aepyceros melampus
AGGATTGACTTCATGCTGTAAAACATCCTCTCTGTTCTCTTGGTTAGTTTTTGGTCTGTACATCTACCCATATTTCTATTTGGCCATCTCTGATGAAAACTTAAAATCTGGGATGTATCATTTCCTTTTGGCATGGCATTTTAAATATCAAATCTCTTTAGTGATCCATAAGAATACTTATAAAATCTAAATAAACTTGACTATCAGGTCTAGTGCTTAAAATAGTTAACTAATCAGAAACTAATAACAACAATAAGAAGGAAACAGAGGAGAAGTCAACTGAGTTTTTCAGAAAGGAGAGACAATTGACAGTGTAAGTGTATTCTAGACTAAGTATTTTACCAGCCACAAAAACAGCACCATGAGCACATTCAATTTCAAGAACAGTGCATACAGCCTTTGGTGAGTTTGGAGGACAAGGAAACTGCCTGCAAAACAAAATAAATTTTACAGCTACTATTTTCCAGACATGAAATTGAACCACATAACTAATATGAATCAGCACTGCCTGAGATGCACAGAGCTTGAGTCTCTCAAGGACTAAGCCTCTCCCGAATTTTAAATTTTGGGACTGTTAGGGTCTTCTGGGCCTCTGGAGGACCACTTTTAATACGTGAGAACTGCACTAAGTAAATCAGGGCTCTGCTAATAACATTCAGACTCAGGAGGCCTCATGTTCCCAAATGATAGTTTTCAACATCAGCCTTGAGATTTTGGGGGAAAAAATCCACACATATGTAATAGAAGCCTCTCTGGGTTCATTTTAGTATCCTGGGTTCATTTTAGTATCCATGAACACTTGCTGCTGCTTACAAAATCCTCAATCATTTGGGTAAAGCTGGTGTGCAGTCAGAGATTGGTCATGTGAGTATGGCACACCTGTGGGGAGGGTAGTCCACCATTTTTTTCTCTTTTCATTTCAACTATGATCTTGGAAATCAGACCACAGAGCCAGAAAAAGTGAAATGTGGCTGACTCTGTCCTTTAGCTAAGAAACTTCAATCCAGCTGAGGACAGATAGGGAAAGCAATGTATGACATTATTCTCTGTCCACCATCTGAGAACTTCGAAGAACTGGAATCTCTCTATAAATGACTAAATGTGTATTTAATCCAAAATGCTTGTGTTGAAATTTTCAGTTTCCCAAGATGTCTTAACAAAGAAATCACTTAGAAACTCAGGCACTACTGCTTGTAGAGAGTAACTGTCTTTTGTTTCTAAAGTTTAACAGGGACTTCCTTGGCGATGCAGTGGTGAGGACTCCACACTTCAACTGCAAGGGGCACAAGTTAGATTCCTGGTGGAGGAACCAAGATCCCACACAGCATGGTCAAAATAACAACAACAAAAAACTTAATAAAAATACTTCTATTCTGAGACATGTTTAGTCAGCAAAATATATGAAACCTTCCTCATAACTTCCTTGTTTGAAACTTATTCAAGGCTACTCTGGAAGGATAACTATGATAATATCTTATTAATGAAACGAACACACTGAGTATTAAAATGTAAGATTTATTGTAGTTCAGCATAATTTAGCAAGAAAGGAAACTCATGAGCCTTTTCCTCTCTCTTCTGGAGATGTACGATAACAGGAAATCCAAGATGAGGGATGTAATGGGGCTAGTACTAGCCTGGAGAATCAGGAAACCTGGCTCAACATCCAGCAACCTCCACTTTGGACCTCAGTGTTGTTGCTGTAAAGTCGCTAAGTCATCCTCTTCTAAAAGATAAACAAGTTGGACCTGATTCATAAATCCAAATGTTAACCTGAGAGACATTTATTGAACACCACTACATGCCAGATACTGAGCCAGGAACTGGGGATACAATGGAGGTTAAGACACAATTCTGGTCCCGAAAATACGTCCAGTCTTGTTTCAGAGATAATCCAGATTGTTTCTAACATTCTCTTTATTCTAAAATTCCATGATTATTTCTTGTTTCTATACGTCTACTTACTTGCGGAAATCCTCTTCTTTTATCTTATTCAAAGCTTTCATAACTGCCATTCTCGTGAATACTGACTATATAGGGTAAAATGAAAGAAAAAAAAAAACACATTTTATCACCTATATAAGAAAACATCAGAGTTGAAACAGAACATGGTTGGAGAAATTATAGTCATTTTAAACCATACTTAAAAGGGAGAAATACTTAATAGCTTCAAGAAAATAAAGAAAATACAGCAGTGTCCATACTGTCAGTTCTGGACTGGATGCTTCCCTTCAATTTAGGCTATGTCTAAACTATCAGGTGGATCTAGCAGAGTATGTCTTCCTCACTGCACTATCCCACTCGCCTCAAAATGTGGTATTTTTCAAATACAAAACAATGATGACATGGCAGGAAATGTGCTTCAGATATTTTTTCTGAGACCTCAAAAGAAATTGAATGGACCCATCTCTCTTTTCTTCTCTACATCCCTTCAGGGGTCACAGTACATAATTTAGGAGTTGGCTGCCAGGATAAGGGGTAAAACAGAGCCAACTAGCATGTCTTGACATCCAGCAATTCAGTATCACTCACTAACCACAGACAAAGTAAACAAAATCCACTATATTAAATAGAAGGGCATCTATAAATGTCCCACTTTGGGTTTTTTAAAACAAGAAAAGCCAAACTTCATGGTAGACATACTAGAACTAATTACTGCATTTTCACGTGGTCACTATGATAAGTTACAATTATTTCTTCTGTTATGAGAAACTACACTTGACTGAAAATAGATACAATGTAAATATCTACACAATTCAGCAACAAAAGAAATGATTTTCTAAACCATACTCTGTCAGAGGATTAGAATTAAAAATTAAGTGCTTGTTTGTTAAGATATGAAATCTTAACCCTGGAAGAATCTCAAAAGGTCATTCAACTTATTCCCAGCCATAACGCAGGAAAACTACACTTAAGACTAAACAACACCTACTGGCCAGATTGCATGATGTCTGTGATGGTTTGACAAAAATTTCCTTACTCTATTATTTGATGCTGGTACTTACATACTTGCTCAAAGATGACAAAAAATAAAACTAGATCTTTATATAAACATGGCTCACAGGTCATTGGGCAGAACTTCCCAGGTGGTATGGCAAAGCGTAAGCTACAGCTGTACCCGGGTCCTTCTAGGTCACGAGGGTTGAGGGGAAGGGCCTGGTTCAATGAGAACCCCTAGGCCTACTGCTCACGGCTTAGAACAACTTCACCTGTTAACCTCAGGGTGCTGGCCAAACATGGTCATGTTCTAGATGTACCGTGATGTGAGAAAAGGAGGGAAGCAGGGTTTTAGGCTTGATCTGTATCTCTGATTCCTTCTGCGCAGGGCATTTGGCAAATGTTACAAACTCCCCAAGCCTCCAGTCTCCCCCAGGTACTAAAAGGTCCAGCCATCAGTCAAAGTAACAGGACAGACTAAAAGATGTCTCTTTGGTGATAAACTTACGTTCTTTTAGCAACCACACAGCAAAACAGCGGTCACGTTTAACAACCACAACATCGGTCAGTAACACTAGAACCTCTGAGCCTATACAAAACCAGCTAAGTACCTGGGCTGTGAAAACCTGTCAGTAACATGCCAGGCCATTCCATTTTGGCATGACAGAAACTAAAAATACAAGCTAACTATTTTTTCTCATTAACGTGAAGGCCAGCTCACATCAGACAGTAAAGGAGAATTAAATAAAAAACCCTTTTGCAAATGTAGCCTGAAATAGGTTCTATTAATTCAGGACTGTCCTAAATAAAACAATTTACTTTGGATTATATTTTCAAAATACCAATTTCTAGAAAACAAATATTAGACAGAAGTTTAGAATCGTGATGATACTGAAAACATACTTTCCCAGATGATGTAATTTTGGGGAAACAATTCAGACACTGACACAAGCATAAGAATGTTTGTGTGTTACGACTCTGAGCCACACACAAAGGTGTTGAGAGTTTAAAAAAAAAAGGAATGTAGCAAATGGAAATAGTTTGAGATTGATTCTTAGTATAATAGATTGTCAGTATTTCTAATGCATATCCTTTTTGTTGTTAATTTGAATATTCAGCTCAGAAAAAAATCTCTAAAGAATAAGAAGCAGGAACCTTACCTGTTTGTTTTTGGCTGGCTTGAAACAATCTGGGCATATTGCACGTCTAAACAAAATTCAAGTTAATATAAAAGATTAATGAGTTTATTTGAGGGTGGATAAAATTCAAATATTTTATACAACATAGCTGCTAAACTCAGGATATCAGAAGCGGACAAAATGAATCCCTATATGAGCCACATTGGTTTGTCTAGACTCATATCAGAGAGCACACTTTAAACCTTCAGAGACATGACAAGTTCTGATAGGTCCCCTAGAAAGAAGAACAAATCTATTTTCATGAAAATCAAAAGGTATTAACAATGTTGCACAATTGGCAATGTTAAGTTGTAACTTACAGGAAGTGGCAATCCTCAACTGTTTCTGGGTGAGCAAAGACCACACTCACTTCAAACAAGCTCTAAAAATTATAAAGACAGTTTAAAAATGAGCAAAAAGAAACTAACATCTAACAACTTATCAATGGAAACAGAATTAACTCTCAAAGATTGGCTCAGAAAAAGTGACAAGGAAAAACAGAAATACTACTGTTTTCAAATCAGCTTGGGTCACAGGGCAGCTGTAAAGGAAATAGTCTTGTCTTTTTTTTTTAACTCCTAGAACTCAATCACTAGTGATCCTACAAAAAATCAATCACTAGTGATCCTACAAGTTTAAAACAAATTAAATTTGTATGATTTTTTTGTAAAGTACATAAATTAGATACGAAGATGAATGAGAACAAGGGAGTTGGAAAGGGGTAAATGAAACAAACGAAGATATACCCGTCAGTAGTATGATTAGAATTAGCAACTATTATTTATGCACATGCCTAAAAACTCTGTATGAGGTTTCTTTATTAAGTTCTCAAAGTTTTTAATAGATATGACTTTTAAAAGAAAGATCTTATTTTTTTTGTTTCATTAAAAATATAATATATAATAATATTATAAAATAATGGGTTTTCAATCCCACCTCATTAAGGTAGAACTAGTAACAGTTTGACATGTTCCCTTCTAGCCATTTTTATGAATATAACATAAATATATGTACTTCTTCATATATTAAATAGACATTTAGAAAACTGCTTAATTCAGTTAATATTACGTCATGAACATCTTTTCAACTCTAAGGACTGCTGGACATTTAAGCTGTAGTTAAGTTTTGCCATTTTTAAAAAATGGTACAGTGTTGCTATATGGCAAACCAATACAACATTGTAAAGCAATTATCCTTCAATTAAAAATAAATTTTAAAAAACATTTTTAAAAAATGCTACAATGAATATCCTTGTACACACAAAGAAGCACAATTTCATACTCTATATACATTTACCTCCATGGAGATTATACAAAATTTCACACTGAAAAAAAGATATAAATGTCATATAATAATTCTTCCTTTTTATTGAATTTTATATTTATCGATTGCATTGGATCGTCAGCAGGCCTATTAGCAACTCTTAATCACAATAGTGAAGGACTAATTGTTTTTTTGTTCTACTCAAATCAACAAAATAAAATTAAAATTACAACATATTCTTTTTACTTAAGAAAACTTCATTCATGCTGAACCTATTAGAACATTACTGCATCTTTTGTTTTCTATTTTCTGTTCTCACTGATTCAACATGTAAAACTATCTGTGCTTCAAACTGAAATTTGAGGTAAAAATATTTTGCATCAATGACTTCTCTAATTTCCAAAGTACTTTCATCACCTCATTTCCTCTTCATACTATCTGTGAAGTGGTTTTATTCTCTATTCTTTCAGTATTCAGTTTAAAGGACAGAGTTTATTCTTACTAACAGAGGGAAACAGAGCTATATAATTCAGAATGAGGAAAAATTTTTCATTGTTTAGCTTTGAAAGATGGTTTTGTGATTTTATTTGAATAGGGGTATGTCTGATACCCAGGGAATTTCCTTCAAGCAAAATAATGAAGCAATGAGGCCATACTATTAAAATCTAATTTAAGATAAGCTGGGAATATGTCCTGTTTCCACGTGTGGAAATCTACTGAGCTCTTCCCTAAAATTCAATCCATTTCAAAGGCTGAACAAGGTGTACCCTGGAATAGAGGGGATGGGAAGTATTCTGGTTTCAAAGGCAGTTTGCTTAAAATTAAACGGATTTGAGATACCAACAAGGCGGGATAGGTAGAGCCCATGCTCCCTATAGTTGAACAGGTTCTGTCTACATATTTGAAAACAAGACTAGCCACAGACAACCAAAATTAAATAGTCTAGAGTTGAATCCACACTTGTTCATAGTTATTTATGTATAGCTTTATATCAGTAAATCTGTCTAATTAAACTATAAATATACTTAAAGGCATGAATTCATTTCTAACCTTTTAAGGTCAGTTGGGTACACTGCACCTATTGTACTCATAAGTGTCTTGATTACAAAGAAATTTAAAGAAAAACTTTAATCTCAATTTTAACCTCAATTTAAGAACTGTAAAAGCTTAAAAACCTTTTATTGGATTATTGAAAGAGAAGATTCTTTTGGGTAACCAAAACTCTGCCATATAATGAAGTAAAACTAGTAAAACCAGAGAATAAAATTAACAATGCTGATGACCCAATACCTTTCCATCAATGGGAACACCCAGTTCCTCTGAAAACAGGGGGTGAGTTATCCATTTGTAGGCTTCTTTTAGCTGAACTATATCATTTCTTCCCAGCGACAGACTCTGCTTTCTGAATAACATAAAAATTAATTCACTGATATGAAAAACATCATTTTTATGAAGGCAAGAATTTATGCAATTATTAAAATGTATTGAGTGCCTACTATGTGAAGGCACTATTTTACACATTAGATAGAAAGCAGAGACCAAAGCAGACAAAGTTTCCTCAGTTCATGGACCAATATTATAGTAGAATCAAGAAACTACCTTTTTTTTTAATGTCATATAGGACAAATTTTGAAGTTTCAAAAACAAAGGCATACAAATGAGTTTTTCTGAGATAGAATGGCCAGATTCCAGGATTTATATATCAGAAGATGGAAAGAAGGAATAAAGAAGATTGTTTATTGCTCAGAAATTACAAACTGTCTATTACAATAATTTCACCAGACCAAAAATGTTTACATCTACTTTCTTCCTGATAATGGGGACTTACTTTTGGGAAATCAATGTAAAAGCTGTACTTCTCTTTACTGGTAAAGAAGATTAAATCCTAAAGCATCAGTGCTCTAAAATATTCATCAGTTTAACAACATATGCATGTCTCAATAAACATTTTACATTCCCCTCAAATCTACTCATAGCCAATAAATAGGTTTGGGGAAGTCCTAATTATGATTTCTAGCTTTTAGTTTGTAACCTAAAATTGAGAGAGAAAGGAACTGAAGTGAAAGAAAAGAAAAGCATTATATGGTAATATTTAAACAGCTCTATTCTGAAATATCACTAATAAACAGGTTCATATCATTCAAATAATTAAAATTTTAAATCAGTTATAGCTATTTATAGGACTGCTTTTTAACAAAAGAGATGTTTAGGCCAACTTGTGAATCATTTCTTTTAGTATCCAATTTTCACTAAAAAAAAGACAATATAGTCAATATCTACTGTATTTAATTCTTCAACACCCAAAGACACTATGAACTATGAGTAGAAAATAAAAAATAATTTTGTTAATTGCTAAATTTAATTGATCTAAAAATATAATTATATACACACAATATAAAGACCACTGTTACTCTAAAAATGTAAATTAAGAAATAGCTGATCTACCCATTTTAATCCAGCTGAGATAACTGGTTAAACTGAATGCTTTCATATGCTTTGGGTTTGTGGTTTAACAATGAAGGACTCTGATAAGCCCTACATCTGACAAAAAATTAGATTACTTCTCTACACTTATGAACTTATTCAAACACTAAGTGTTTGAGCTTCATAAATTGTTCCTAGTTCTCTGAATATCAGAAACATCTTAGGAATTTTCAAAGACTATCTTGATATTGCATCAATAGTTTAACTAATGATATTTGCATAAAACAGCATCACAGTTGAAAGTAAATAATTAAGGTATAAGCACACATTTTAAAGAATAAAAAGGTGAAAACAGAAAACACAAGAATGGAAAACCCTTAAAACTATTTAGACTCTAGAGAGTCTAAAGTGCAAAGGATTGTAGCCAAAGCCAACCCTAAAAACAGATTAAAACATTACTCATTATGTGTTTAAGAAAATTGATATTTTAGGTCCTTCATGGTTTTTGAAATACGTTTCAATTTAAAACACCTTACTCCAGTTTAAAAACTTCAACTACAGGTATTTTTTTCCTTCCAGATTAATGAACTATAGGAAAGGGTTAACAGACATTTTGGAAACCTTAGCCTCAACTTTAAGGCAAAAATACAGTACTTAAAACACCAGATTTTCAATCCTGCAAGCTGAATGTGGCTAATAGCTTTTCTAATATAATTTAGGGTGAATGTTTTCACAGAGGTCCTTAGCTTATGATTGATGGTCCTTTAGAGGAATCAGTAGTCATTAAGGTAAATTCAGTACCAATTTAATACTTAGAAACTGCATTTCCCTCTCCTCTGTTAGATAACTAATGATGAGGATATCAATTACAATCATTTTTTCTATATATACAACAGGATAACCATTCTTAAGCAAAGAGGAACCAAAATATCCAATACCATTTTCCCTAAATTCCTTGAATTAATTCTTTAATGGCAATCCCTCCACAGCCTTTTGACATTATTATTATAGAATGAACTAGGGATATTAGGAGGAAATAGTAGTATTCTGCATTTTTTTCCTGTTTTAGTATCCCTATATTGATCAGGATCTTTTGGAAGAGCTAACCTTGGTTTAAAATGATTCAATAAGAAATAATCACAATAAGCAAGGAGGATGGAAACTGCAAACATTTAAAACATAGCATGCTCTGACTATGCTACTAACAAAAAACTTCTCAAACACAGGATCCAATTTTATTATGCCAGAATCACAAGCATTTGAGACTAATTTAACATAACCTAACAGAACCCCAAAACCTTTGATAAATATGTGGTTACTACCCTTTTAAAAATGCAGATGTGAAATATAACACACACAAAAATGCCAGATGAATTAATTTTCTGTAAAATACCAAGTAGAGATTCTGATACAGAAATTTGTACTTCTCTCTGTGGTTTTCTTTCAGGAGTACACAGGAGTACACATGGCCCTTTTCATACTGGTATAAAATTTTTAGTTTCAAAATCCAGAAACCTCTGGGAAATTAAAGAGCTTTTTCCTTAACTCAGTTGGTAACCAAACTCTGACTTGAACATGTAAGGCTTTGTTTATCAAATTTGGTGTGAATATTGGTATGCTTCACTGCAGAAATATTAATGCTTGATAATATAGTACTACCCCAGAGGAGAGAGGTATATCATACATGGTATTTACACTGTATTACATTTCCAAAGTCTAAAAAATTCTAAATTCCAACCCTTGCCACCAAGGGTTTCAGATAAAGGACCGTGGACCTATGTTTTCTATGTCTTATCTATGTATAAACTTACTGTTGTTCTGCCTTAACTAGGACTTTACTATGTATTTTTTATAGCATAATTAGGTTTATAATTTAATTTCTAAGACCAGCATAAAATGTGTTCCTTTAAAATAAGCTGCCAAACTACATTATATAAGTGCATAATGATTATAAAATATACATTTATGTTCATGATAAATCTACCAAAAAAATGAGACTACTAATATGCTATGCAATAAACCAGTTAAACAAGGTTAACACCTAAATATATAAAATAAAAATTTTTCTTTGTGCCAATTTCTCTAGTAGCTAGTGAACTCACTCTAAAAAAAGAGTAATAGTAAAAGTACTTTAAGAATCAAGTAGCTTAAATTTAAATGGTAGTAAAAATTCCCTATGTAAATTACTTACCCCATTTCCTGTTTTACCAGCAACCAAGCAGCATGCTGTAGGCAATTTAGTCACACCCAGAAAGAAGAGAAAAGGGAAAAATGTTCATTGAAATTTGGTTCCAATATCATTACTAAAGTGCTTAAGTAATTTGCTAATCAAACTCTCCCCTGTAGAAGAGGACTAACTGTTCAGAAATGTGGCAATGACCTCAATCTCATTTAAAATCAGAAATGAGGTAAGATGCCTCATTGCAGTGCTGGCTTGCTGTGACCTAGGAATTCTACAGGGGTATCCCCCTCCTCCCCACAGATTTCTATTTCTCATTAATAAGTTACAAGTGTTTTTTAATATGGGTGGCTCACATTTTTCTCTTAAAATATCTTACTGTTTCATGGGGGAAAGCCCAAAATGAATGAGTACATACTATGTCCCCAAAACATAGATTTGAAGGACTCAGTTTTTTGTTTTTGTTTTTTTAATAGGGCTAACATTTTAAAATCAAATTAATGATATCCACATATAAGTGTTTAGGAGTATTATGTACTAATGTCTATAACTCACTTTGAAATATAAGAAAAACTAAGATGTGTGGGTGGATAAATGTATAGGTGTATTAAAAAAAGCAAATATAGAAAAATGAATGTAGAATCTAAGTGGGTCTATGAGTGTTCACTGTGCAATTCTTTCAATTTTAATATAGGTTTGAAATTTTTCTTAATAAAATGCTAGGGGAAATGTTCTGGGAAGGATTAATTTAAAAAACTGATAAAGTTGCCTAAACGAAAACAATAACATTTACGATCACAACTGTTATGAGGATTTAGTGCTGCTGCTAAGTCACTTCAGTCGTGTCCGACTCTGTGTGACCCCATAGACAGCAGCCCACCAGGCTCCCCTGTCCCTGGGATTCTCCAGGCAAGAACACTGGAGTGGGTTGCCATTTCCTTCTCCAATGAATGAAAGTGAAAAGAGAAAGTGAAGTCGCTCAGTCGTGTCCGACCCTCAGCGACCCCATGGACTGCAGCATACCAGGCTCCTCCGTCCATGGAATTTTCCAGGCAGGAGTACTGGAGTGGGGTGCCATTGCCTTCTCCTGAGGATTTAGTGAAATTCATGTAAAATGCTTTGTATATTAAGTGTGTGACACCAAGATTTCTCAGTTTGCCATTAGACTTCCATAGCTTTCACCTTAAAGAAAGGTAATAGATGGCCTGCCTCATATATACGGCATTTTGTGAACATGACAGAGGCATAAATGTGTAAGTCAATAAATACCACATGTAGTCTCTGCTTCTACATGCTCAAAAATGGCCAGTCACACCCATTTTAAGACCTGGAGAGACAGCTTTTGTTGTTCATATGTCCTTTTAAACTTCAAATGGCTGATAGGGCACCAGAGACTTCTAAAGACTTAGGATCATTTAGAAACATTAGGTGCATCAATTTGATCAGATATTAGCTAAGCAGAATAAATTAATCACTAGTTAGGTAAAAACGACAACTGTTCCCAGTGCCTAAATGACTCATCAGTACCTTCCAATCTATTAGTTTGTTTACTTCGCTACCTCAAACTAATATCATTTATAGTGCTGCAAGACCCCTTCCCTCCTGCCTTCCATTTACTCAAGCCTTCTTTGAAAGTGTATGGTCATAGTGGAATACACAAATTAAGGAGTTAGAAGACCTGGCTTTAGGGTTTACCAGATGTCTAGCACTCAGTTTCCTAGTGTGTAAAATAAGAGAGGTAGACAAAGATGCCAACAAATCTGGAAAACTCAGCAGTGGCCACAGGACTGAAAAGGTAAGTTTTCACTGCAATTTTAAAGAATGCTCAAATTACCGCACAATTGCACTCATTTCACATGCTAGCAAGCTCATGCTCAAAACTCTCCAGGCGAGGCTTTAATAATACATGAACTGAGAACTTACAGATGTACAAACTGGATTTAGAAAAGGTAGAGGAACCAGAGATCAAATCACCAACATCTGCTGGATCACAGACAAAGCAAGAGAATTCCAGAAAAACATCTACTTCTGCTTCATTGACTACACTAAACCCTTAGACTGTGTGGATCACAACAAATGATGGAAAATTCTTCAAGAGATGGAAATACCAGAGAGTTGATATGGGGTGGGAGGTGGGGGAGGTTCAGGATTGGGAACTCATGTACACCCGAGATGGATTCATGTCAATGTATGGCAAAACCAATACAGTAATGTAAAATAAAGTAAAAATAAATAAATAAATAAATAAATAAAATAAAAATAAAGAGATGGAAATACCAGACCACCTACCTGCCTCCCGCAAAACTTGTATGCAAGTCAAGAAGCAACAATTAGAACCAAACATGAAACAACAGACTGGTTCAAAGTTGGGAAAGGAGGGGATCAAGGCTGTATATTGTCACCCTGTTTATTTAACTTCTATGCAGAGTACATCATGCAAAATGCTGGGCTGGATGAATCACAAGCTGAAATCGAGGAATCAAGATTGCCAGGAGAAATATCAACAACCTCAGACATGCAGATGACACCATCCTTATGGCAGAAAGCGAAGAGGAACTAAAGAGCTTTTTGATAAAGGTGAAAGAGGAGAGTGAAAAAGCTGGCTTAGAAGTCAACATTCAAAAAACTAAGATCATGGAATCCAGTCCCACCACTTCATGGCATATAGATGGGGAAAAAACAGCAACAGTGAGAGACTTTATTTTCTTGGGCTCCAAAATCACTGCAGTGTCTGCAGCCATGAAATTAAAAGACACTTGCTCCTTGGAAGAAAAGCTATGACAAACCTAGAGAGCATATTAAAAAGCAGAGACATTACTTTGCTGACAAAGGTACATCTAGTCAAAGCTATGGTTTTTCCAGTAGTCACGCATGGATGTGAGAGCTGAACCATAAAGAAGACTGAGCACCGAAGATGCATTTGAACCTGTGGTGTTGGAGAAGACTCTTCAGAGCCCCTTGAACTGCAAGCAGATAATACCAGTCAATCCTAAAGGAAATAAATCCTGAATATTCATTGGAAGGACTGAAGCTAAAGCTCCAATACTTTGGTCACCCAATGTGAAGAACCGACTCATTGGAAAAGACCCTGATGCTGGGAAAGATAGAAGGCGGGAGAAGGGGATGCCAGAGGATGAAATGGTTGGATGGCAGATTCAACAGACATGAGTTTGAGCAAGCTCTGGGACGTGGTGAAGGATAGCGAAGCCTGGTGTGCTGCAGTCCATGGGGTTGCAAAGAGTCGGACATGACTAAGCAACTGAACAACAACAAGACTAAAGATGACTGTAATTTAAACTTTTCTGGATGCTAAAGGTCACCATTAATGGACATTAGTGGGTATACTGCTCTGTAACAGGGGCTATTAAGACTTCTAGGACTCTAAGATCATAGAAAAAATAAATAATGGTATCCTAAAGTTGAAACCTTGGAGTCAATGTTACCCCACCTTTCTTCAGTCTCCATATTTTAAGATATCAAGAAATACTTGTTTCCTCATCTATAAAGGGATATTAATATTCCCCTTGCAGAGATATGATAAGGATTTAATGAAATTATGTATGCAAAGAACCAAGTAAGATTTCTGGCATGTACTTAATAAATGGTACCTATTATTGTCATTTTAAAATTAAAACCTTATCTGTAATTCACAAATAATAAAATTATTATCCCTTTAAAGCTTTCCCTTTAAAGAGATTTGATCCCTTTCCTTCACATTCCAGACTGCTCTGCTGTAGGCAGTCCTGGAACCTCACTCATCAATGAAACCCTCTTGGCTACCAGCACTATAGAGAACTATCTGTCCTTTTTTTCAGAGGACTCAGACTCTTCTGTCCTTTTTTAGTGACCTTTTCATTTCCTCTTTTGACATCTGTTCTCTATGGTCCCTTCCAGATGATGCCCTCTAGTCTGTAATCTACCCTGCCATCCTCTGATTATAAAGTAGTGTAGGGTGGAGGTTGCCAAGGGAAACCAGATTACCGTGTGTAACATGTTAAATTAAATCAAATGTCTTTAGTACCTGAGATTTGTTAAAGGGTTTTCCCTTCCTAATCCCCTGCAGGCTCCCTGCTCAAGCATGCCAGCAGGGTCAGATTGAACTAAACACACAGCAGGGGCTAGAAGGCTGAATCCCAAAGTAGTCAGTGTTGCTCAATTATTCAATTTTACCACGTGCTAATAATGCCATGGACTTGCTTCTGCTGAGGTAAAAGAAGTACATTACTCTCCTTCAGGTCACCAAGATACTTTTAATAAATGTTCTATTCCTTAGTCAGTGGAAAAAATTCTTTATCTGGAGTAAGAAATTTAATTCTTCCTCCCCAATAGACCACTTAAAGTTATCAAGTTTAATCAAACTTGATACCAAAGGTAGCATGTCACCTCCTGAAAACTCAGGACCCACAGAATTTAATCCTGGACTCAGTTTTGCTAAATGGGGATAGTTGAATAACGTGCTTACTAAAGTGCTTGTGCACTTTGGCAATACACAGACAGACACACACATACACAAGCATATGCCCACACACATATCATGGAAATTCTATGCCTGGGAATGGCTTTTAATCTTAGAGTTCCGAGCTAGGGGCTCATTCACCAGCAAACAATGAAAGTGCATTATTGGAAGGCCAGGAATTGAGGCTGTTCAAGCAGAGGAGGCAGAAAGGAAGGAAGGAGAGATGGGGGAGGTATTAAAAATGGCACTTGTCACATACAGATTAACAGAGTGCCCAGAATAAAAGCCCACACACTGTAGGTGTGCACACCTACAGTCAATTAATCTTCAACAAAGGAGGCAAGAATATAAACTGGGAAAAAGCCTCTTCAACAAGTGTTGCTGGGAAAGTTGGACTGCTGCATGTAAATCAATGAAGTTAGAACACATCCTCACATCATGCATAAAAATAAACTCAAAATGGCTTAAAGACTTCAACATAAGACATTACAATATAAAATTCCAAGAAGAAAGAATAGGCAAAATGTACTCTGACATAAATTATTCAATGTTTTCTTAGGTCAGTCTCCCAAAGCAATAGAAATAAAAACAAAAATAAACAAATGGAACCCAATCAAACCTATAAGCTTTTACACATAAAAGGAAACCATAAACAAAATGAAAAGACTGGTAGAAAATATTTGCAAATAATGCAATCAATGAGAGCTTAATCTCCAAAATATACAAACACCTCATACAACTCAACAACAACAAAAAACCCAAACAACTCAATTGAAAAATGGGCAATAGGCCTTAACAGACATTTCTCCAAAGAAAACATACAGATGGCCAGTAGGCACATGAAAAGATGCTCAACATCACTAATTATAAGAGAAATGCAAGTCAAAACTATGATGGGTACCACCTCACATTGGTTAGAATGACCATCATTAAAAAGGAAACTCATTTTTTGAGACAAACTCAAACTTGTTTGTCTACAAGTAACACATTGGGAGAGGATGTGGAGAAAAAGGAACTCTTCTACACTGTTGGTGGAAATGTAAATTAAGTATAGTTCCTCAGAAAACTAAGAATAGAATTACCATATGATCCAGCAATCCCACTTTTGGGCATATACCTGGACAAAACTATCATTCAAAAGGGTACATGCATCCCTATGTTCATAGCATCACTATTCACAACAGCCAACTCTTTGGGGTTGGCAAAGAGTTGGACATGACTGAGCAACTTTCACTTTCTTTACCAAATGAGCTATCAGGGAAGCCCCAAAATGGTAATATAACAATAATAATGATTAATAAGATTAATAAAAATAGAAATACAGAGTGGTAGGGGCTGTGACAGGGGACATTTAAGGCATCCTCAGTTGAGTCTTGTTATTAAAACTATCAAGAAGTAACATCTAATCTGAATTCTGAAGAATCAGTTATTGAGAATTACCTGAGTGAAGAGTGGAGAAAATACTATCCGAACAGGGAAAAACTGTTGTGCAAAGGCCACAGAGCATCAGGAAGCTCCTGGGAACTATAGGTTATTGGTCCCTAAAGAGCTGAGGATGTGTGGCTGCAAAGTACAAAGGAGGAAACAGGATTAAAATGATAGAACTAGTGAACCCATGGTAAGGGGTTTAGATTTTACACATAAGGCAAAAGGGAGCCACAGAAGGATTTTAAGCAAGGGAGTGGCATGATCATATTTGTCTTCAGGAATTCTCACTCAGGTTGCAGTGTGAGTTAGAGGAAGAAGATGGTGACTAAGGGAAATGAAGACATTTGATAAACTAAAGCAGTAATTCAAGAGGGAAATCATATATATAGCAGTGGTGGTAGGCTTGGAGAGGAGGAGGCAGCTTTAAGAGATAATGAAGACGCAGACCGGCAGAACTTGGTGATCAACACTGATGCTGGGGTTTCTAAATACCACCAATGCCCTTAAAATTCTAAGGTCTTTTGAATCCTACCCATCTCTTGGGCTCATTTATGACAGCAAGGATAATGCAAATATAGACTTGTACCTACAGGGAAATGACAATAGCAGTGTGGGCAGCTAGAAGCATGACCCTCTGCTCTTCTCCACCTAGCACACACACACAGACTCTCTCTCTCCTCTCTCTCCCACTTACATACCTCCAAGTCTCCTCACCACCATCACCTCCCTGCCACTCTTTTGTTCCCCAGAATCTCTGATGTCAGACCTGTGATGTAATGACTAACACAGAGTCTGAGTGTCTCTTTTGATAAATAAAAGATCTGTTTCTAGCCATGTTTGAAAACCCACCCCAATCCTCTACATTATCTTTCTCTACAGGGTTGAGAAAAAAGAAAATGAAGCCAGACATATGACCTTCTCACTCCAAATTTTCCCACTACTGTCGGCAAAAAAAAAAAAAACAAAAACTTTAGATAACATTAAAAACGTTGAACATTCTATTTGTGACAAAGCAAGAGGAAAAAAGCAAGGACAAATCAGCAAAGACAGAATGAATCTGCAGAGTCAAATTAGATATAGCTCTATGCTGTGTGCTGTGCTTAGTCTCTCAGTCGCGTCTGACTCTGCAACCCCATGGATTGTAGCCCTCCAGGCTTCTCTTCCATGGGGATTCTCCAGGCAAGAATGCTAGAGAGGGTTGCCATGCCCTCCTCCAGGGGATCTTCCCAACCCAGGGACTGAATCCAGGTCTCCTGAATTGCAGGCAGATTCTTTACCATCTGAGCCACCAGGGTAGAGCTCTACTGATACAATTTCCAAGAGCATTACTACTTCTGTATCGTGAGTTTTAAGGAGAATCTGAGGGGAGCTGGGGAAGAAAAAGAAAAATTTCCATTGCATTTTCCAATACTCTAGATAATTTTTGCCTACCTCTGAAGGATTTGATTGGAAATAATCACAAGAAAAAATTCTATAGGGATGGGAAGGTGGAATAGAAGTAGGGGAGGAGAGAGTAACCGGAAAATAGAGCAGCTGCAATGAATGAAGGCTCTGGGACATATATAAATAAAAACAGGGTTCAGTCTTGTCTTTTGGTGTCATATGCTAATGAGGAGATAACCTGGCAACTGAATTTCAGGTAACTCTAGAGTTAAAGACATCAGTAAAATGGAGATAACAACAAATATCTGTTAGTAACTGGGTGAGGCTGAGGGTGCAAAGGTGTTTCCTCTTAGAATTTGATTTTAGTGAATTAGCATCCACTGCCACTCAGTTAGCATATAACACTGAAGGACACGGCTGAACCTTATTTGTCCTTATTTTTATCTGTCCCCAAGCCTTCATTCATTGCAGCTGCTCTGTCTTTTTGGTTCCTTCTCTCCACCCCTACTTATGCTGGTTAATGTGAAGTGAACCTGCAGATTCAAGAGGCTTTGTCAACTAGCTCAATTTCAATAGCCATAAATACAATTTTACTTCAAAACAACTACCAAGAAAAACAGCATTTTAAAAGTAAGTTTTAAGTTTTGGAATGTTAAGGAGATAAACTGACTTGCTGATAACCTATTAATTGTTGAAAAAGGCCTTCAATAAATAACTCAAGAACGCTATAAAGAGAATTACTTTAAAATTATTCCAGGGTCTTCCCTGGTGATCTAGTGGTTAGGACTCTGGGCTTTCACTTCGAAGGGCCTAGGTTCAATCCCTGGTCAGAGAACTAAGATCCTACAAGTTGAGCAGTACATCTAAAAAAAAAAAAAATTCAAATTAGGAAAATTATAAGACTGGAATCATTCCATATGGTGAAGTTGATTTGCACTAAATCTATTAATATTCTTAGGGATAAAGATTTCTTTATTGCATTTTAAAAATTAACTTTTAGATATTACTTTTTAAATATATTAAAAGAGTATTATCAAAATAATCAGACTTCTGGCTTCAAGATAGTGGAAAAAGGCCCTTTCTGCTCACTTCTCTGGAAAATCACTGCAAAATAAGGAGAATAAGAAACAGAAAAAGACACTCCATCTACATGAGACAAGAATCATCACCCCAACTCTCAATTTACAAAAGAAAAGGAATCCAGGAGTGGAAAGTAGCAGAGCCCAGGAAGCTGATCCCTCAGTCTTGGCAAAGAGAGATACTAGCTCCTCCAAGCCAAGCAAAGCTGAGGAAACCTAAGACAATAGAGGGTGAAATGTGGGCTAAAAAGAAGGGGAATAGTTGAAGGCCTGTATAAAGAACAGGGGGACCCTCACGTCCCTCCCTGACACCAAGCAATAGGAGACTTATACTCTGGGAAACCAAACTAGAGGTGTCTACACTAAGGAGCCCCTGGCAAGAGGTCAGCTAGAGTGAAGCCCTGCAAGGAAAACAGGAGGGGTCCATAAAAGCTGACAGTCTGAACAGAGAGAACGGCAGCCTCCTTTCCTACCTTGCTTTGGCACTCAGGCTGCTGAGCTTATACCTTTCTTGATGGGAGACTAGAGGATTCTTCTCTGGACAAACTGGATGCTTTTTGAGGGAAATTTTTCAGATGATGTGATATGGTCCTTTCATATAAAAAGTCAATTTACTACCTGTTCTCTTCTAATAAAACTCAGTCAACAGGCACCACCATCCCACACATAACTTTCAATCACCTTTAATGTTCTGTACTTAAATGAATACACAGAGACCATAAGTCATTTGAAGAAAATCTCTAACATGAAAGGAAGAAACCCAAACACAAGTGGAAAGAATAGTGCACAAATTTCCATGTGCCCTTCAAGCCAGCCTCAAGTTATCAACATTTTGCTGAACATCTCTTTATTACCTTTTTCATTTAAGAGGGAGGTGGGCTGGAGTTACCATAACTCTCAAATAATTTCACCTGTGAACAATTCCCACTGGAAACATTTTTAAAAGCAATATTCTTTGTTATTTAAACTTACATTGAAACATTTCTGATGTCAATTTAAACATATTTCATGGGAAATAGATGGGGAAACAGTGTCAGACTTTATTTTTGGGGGCTCCAAAATCACTGCAGATGGTGACTGCAGCCATGAAATTAAAGACGCTTACTCCTTGGAAGGACAGTTATGACCAACCTAGCTGCTAAGCTGCTAAGTCACTTCAGTCGTGTCTGATTCTGTGTGACTCCATAGACAGCAGCCCACCAGACTCCCCCATCCCCGAAATTCTCCAGGCAAGAACACTGGAGTAGGTTGCCATTTCCTTCTCCAATGCTTGAAAGTTAAAAGTGAAAGGGAAGTCACTCAGTCGTGTCTGACTCTTCGCGACCCCATGGACTGCAGCCCACGAGGCTTCTCCGTCCATGGGACTTTCCAGGCAAGAGTACTGGAGTGGGGTGCCATCGCCTTCTCCTGAACAACCTAGATAGCATGTTAAAAAGCAGAGACATTGCTTTGCCAACAAAGGTCTGTCTAGTTCAAGGCTATGGTTTTTCCAGTGGTCATGTATGGATGTGAGAGTTGGACTGTGAAGAAAGCTGAGTGCCAAAGAATTGATGCTTTTGAACTGTGGTGTTGGAGAAGACTTTTGTGAGTCCCTTGGACTGCAAGGAGGTCCAACCAGTCCATCCTAAAGGAGATCAGTCCTGGGTATTCACTGGAGGGACTGATGCTAAAGCTGAAGCTCCAGTACTTTGGCCACCTCATGTGAAGAGCTGACTCACTGGAAAAGACCCTGATGCTGGGAGGGATTGGGGGCAGGAGAAGGGGACGACAGAGGATGAGATGTCTGGATGGCATCATCGACTCGATGGGCACGAGTTTGAGTAGACTCTGGGAGTTGGTGATGGACAGGGAGGCCTGGTGCGCTGCAATTCATGGGGTCACAAAGAGTTGGACACGACTGAGCGACTGAACTGAACTGAAGGACGCACATGGTTTCTCAAACTTCTTTTGGGGCTGGAGAAGTGTACATAAGTAAAAAAGTTTGAAAAGCATTTCCTGAACCTTAGCATAGACAAAAATCATTAGAAATGAAAAAGGGACTAGAATCACATATGTGGAGAAGGGTTTTATTTTATTTTTTCTCTTTTTGTTTTTCCTCTCAGATAACATGTAAAAATACAGAGTATACTGGTTTTAAAAAATATTTATTTCTTTATTTGGCTGCTTTGGGTCTTAGTTGCCCTGTGGCATGTCGGAGCTTAGTTCCAGAACCGGGGATCAAACCCGTGTCCCCAGAATTGAAAGGTAGATTCTTAACCACTGGACCACCAGGGAAGTCCCTGGAATACACTGTTATTTATGGTGGAACATAATTTTCTCTCTCACTTTCTCTGTGTACATTATCTCAACCTCAAATGTTTTTTGTTTCTTCAGCAAAGAAAAGAGGCATGAGGACCCTTGGGGAGTGGAGGAGAAAGAAAGGCCTCCTTCCTCCCTTTCCTCATTTCTTCCTGTTACTCTGATCACTGAAGAGACATGAATTCCCGTGGCTTCTGCTGGGCACCTGGGTAAGACATGCTGGATGCGGCCCAGAGTGGCCAAGCTGCTGCTAAGTCGCTTCAGTCGTGTCTGACTCTGTGTGACCCCATTGACGGCAGCCCACCAGGCTCCCTGTCGCTGGGATTCCCCAGGCAAGAACACTGGAGTGGGTTGCCATTTCCTTCTCCAATGCATGAAAGTGAAAAGTGAAAGGGAAGTCACTCAGTCGTGTCCGACTCTTTGCGACCCCACGGACTACAGCCTACCAGGTTCCTCCGCCCATGGGATTTTCCAGGCAAGAGTACTGGAGTGGGGTGCCACTGCCTTCTCCGAGAGTGGCCATAGTCAATGACAAATGTCTTGTGTCCAAGTGTGGTAGGCACATATTAGTAGACAAAATAGACACAAATTCCTGACCTTGTAAAATTTATAGTCAAAACAGATAACAGGCAAAAATAAATAAATGAATTACATGCTATTTCATGTGATAAATGCAATGAGAAATGATCCATTTATCGGTTCAGTTCAGTTCAGCCGCTCAGTCAGGTCCGATTTTTTGCAACCCATGGACTGCGTCATGCCAAGTCTCCCTGTCCATCACCAACTCTCAGAACTTGCTCAAACTTATGTCTATTGAGTTGGTGATGCCATCCAATCCTCCATCCTCTGTCATCCCCTTTTCCTCCTGCCTTCAATCTTTCCCAGCATCTGGGTCTGTTCCAATTAGTCAGTTCTTTGCATCAGGTGGCCAAAGTACTGGAGTTTAAGCATCAGTCCTTCCAATGAATATTCAGGACTGTTTCCTTTAGGATTGACTGGTTTGATCTCCTTGTAGTCCAAGGGACTCTCAAGAGTCTTCTCCAACACCACAGTTCAAAAGCATCAATTCTTCAGTGCTCAGCTTTCTTTATAGTCCAACTCTCACATCCACACATGACTACTGGAGAAACCATAGCTTTGACTAGATGGACTTTTGTCAGAAAAATAATGTCTCTGCTTTTTAATATGCTGTGTAGGTTGGTATAGCTTTTCTTCCAAGGAGCAAGTATCTTTTCATTTCATGGGTCCAGTCACCATCTGCAGTGATTTTGGAGCCGAAGGAAATAAAGCCTGTCAGTTTGCCTTGTTTCCCCATCTATTTGCCATGAAGTGATGGGACTGGATTCCATGATCTTAGTTTTTTGAATGTTGAGTTCTAAGCCAGCTTTTCTACTCTTTCACTTTCATCAAGAGGCTCTATAGTTCCTCTTCACTTTCTGCCATAAGGGTGGTGTCATCTGCATATCTGAGGTTGATATTTATCAGTTACTGTGGAGAAAACTAAAACAGGAAAGAGGAATGGAAGAAGAGCAATTTGCAAGTTTAAACAGGGTAGTAAGGGAAGGCCTCACTGAGAAGCAAAAAAAAAAAAAAATTGAAGAAGGTGAGGGAATAAGCCATACATATGTCTGAGGGAGAAGTATTTCAGGCAGAGAGAACAGCAATGCAAAGACCAGGAAGCAGAAGTGCACCTGTTGTGTTCAATGTGGCTAGGCCAGTCTGGGAAGAGAGCAAGTATCTAGTGATGAAGTCAAAGAACTAAGGTGCAGTGGTAGGGCAGGACCAGTATAGGCCCTTGCAGGCCATTAGAGGACTCTTGTTTCACTCTGAGCCAGATGGGGAGCATGGAGGGTAAACTAAGGAGGACACGAACTGATTCACTTTTTAAAGTGGTAAGGGACAAGCATGGAAGTAAGGACAGTTTTTAGGAGGCCACTATAAAAATCCAAGCAATTGCTTAACCTGCCTCTGGATAAGGGAAATTATCGTGACAGGTACAGCAAGGAGAAACATTAGGGTTGTTTCTAGGATCTCAATGCCTTCAAATTAACCAGTCTGTTAATGGGTCAACAGTCTGTGGCCCATTTGCTGGAAGAGTAAGTTGGGGCTTTACCAACTAAAACTCTGTCCTAGGTCTTGGCCTTAATCCTCTGGTTCACACTGTGCTGGATTATTCTCTTCCAAGAGGGAGCTCCCAGGGCATAGTGCGCAGGCAAGAGGTACCAGACCCAGGCATCTCACCTGTGCCCTGCAGTACGTCTCCACAGGCACTAGCCTTCATATCCAAAGACTTCTGGTCATTATGGATAAGAAGATGAAATAGTCCAGCTTGGTGGAAGTGGGGGAGATGGTACACTCAGGACAGACAGTTGACATGCATAGACTGCAGACCCCAGAAAACTACTGACCACGGGATTCATAGTGGCCAAGATACTGTACATAGTAGCCTCAATCTAGGGGCTTTTCTGATCCCTACCTTGGACACAAGACAGGTTTCAAGAAGTCCAATGCAACCGTCAGAGGATGGGGCTGACCTATGATAGCAACTTCCCTGGGGGAGCCTCCCATTCTCCCTGTTACGGCTTGGAACTCTATGTCTTTCATCCAGGCCTAATCAGAAGTTGGTCACTTCATGTACCTAAATCAATTTTGTAAACTTGGCCTGTGGACCAAATCAGCCACAAAGAAGACCCAAAACATCAAGAGAGCCAGTTCTTCCATCTACATTGGGGTTCTGCTCACAAGCACACATGAAGAAATACACAATGAATACATAAAAAACAAAGATGCATGCACATATGTATGTGTACATACAGATGCAAACATATATAAAAACACACACACACACACCTATACGGCAGAATATTCTATTCAAAGAAGATGTAAGAAAGAGTTGATGAGTATGTGCATTTTCAAAAAACCTGTTAAATCTAGATCAGTGACTCTCAAATAGTTTGGTTTCAGAGCTTTTAATAGTTTAAAAATTTTTTGAGAACCCAATATAGCTTTTGTTTATGCTGGTTATATCTACCAATATTTATCAAATTAGCAATTAAAACTATAAATTTTTAAAATATTAATCCCAAAAAGAGTGAGACACAACTGTGACTGAACTGAACTGAACTGAATTCATCTAAAACTGATAAGAAAGTGATAAATCTACTACGTGCTAACATAAACAACACTTTAAAAGTACTATATTGTTCCAACAAAATAATTCAGTGACAATAGTGGCAATGCAGTACATGTTTGCAATTTCTTTAGTATTCATCTTAAAAAAGACATCTGGATTTTCATATCTGCTTTTACATTCAATTTGCTAAAATAGTATGTATCATGTAGCCTCTGGAAAACTCTATACTCTTGAGAGGACGAGAATGAAAATGGCAAATAATTATATATTACTATGAAAATACTTTTGACTTCATGAACCTCTTACAAGGACCCTGAGTAGTCCCTGCACCACACTCGGAGAACTACTGATGTGACTGAAAAGGACAATTTTGAAGGAACATACAAATAATTAAAATCTGACTAAGATGAATGAACAAAATCATATAGACCAATAACCTTTAATGGAATAAATTGAAAAAGTAATAAAGCTATCCCCTTAGTACTCTCTAAAATAGTCTGTTAAGTATAGTCTATCAGAACTTCAAGAAACAGAAACAATTACTTCTTTTTGCTAAAATTTTCCAAGCACAAAAGAAAGCCTGATAATTAAATCCACAAGGATTACACAATCTAATATCCAAACCATAATCTAATATGTAATATATTTGCATAATTTAATACTCAAACCAAAGATAGCATTAAAATAGTAGATAAGAGGCTATTTTATTTACATATATATACATACAGACTTCCCAGGTGGCGCTAGGGGTAAAGAACCCACCTGCCAATGCAGAGACTTGGGTTTGATCCCTAGGTTGGGAAGATTCCCTGGAGGAAGGATCCTACTCTAATATTCTTGCTTGGAGAATCCCACGGACTGAGGAGTCTGTTAGGCTATGGTCCATAGCATCACAAAGAGTCAGACACGATTGACGATTGACGTGACTGAGCATGCACGCACGCATATATATAAAAATCCTAAATAAAATATTAATAAGTCAAATTTTTATTTAAATAAAATCAGGCTAAAAAATGTTATTTAGGAAAACAGCAAAAGTTCAACATAAGAAAACCAATTCATTTACCTGACTACAATAATAGCTAAAAAGAAAAATATAATGACTGTAAATACTCATTTTTGATTAAAAACTTACTAAACTTGAAATAGAAGCAAATTTCCTTAAATAGAGAAAGAATATGTATAAGAAAAGAGTTAACAATGCAATTACTACTAAAACTTCAGAAACATTCCTATTACTGAAGAGCAAGACAAGACTCACTACTACTATTACCATTATGTAACATGTTTTGGAGGTCCTAATCAAGTCTATGAGATAAGTACACACACAAACACACATAGACATATATATCATATATAAATATATAGTGAAAAAGAGTAGAAAAGTGATCATTATTTGCAAATAAAGTAACAGTATATTTAGATAATCAACCAAAAAAAGAAAAACACTAGAATTTTTAATCAGTCAGTTCAGTTCAGTCGCTCAGTCGTATCCAACTCTTTGCGACCCCATGAATCGCAGCACGCCAGGCCTCCCTGTCCATCACCAACTCCCACAGTTCATTCAGACTCATGTCCAGTGAGTCGGTGATGCCATCCAGCCATCTCATCCTCTGTCGTCCCCTTCTTCTCCTGCCTGCAATCCCTCCCAGCATCAGAGTCTTTTCCAATGAGTCAACTCTTCGCATAAGGTGGCCAAAGTATTGGAGTTCCAGCTTTAGCATCAGTCCTTCCAATGAACACCCAGGACTGATCTCCTTTAGGATGAACTGGTTGGATCTCCTTGCAGTCCAAGGACTCTCGAGTCTTCTCCAATACCACAGTTCAAAAGCATCAATTCTTTGGCACTCAGCTTTCTTCACGGTCCAACTCTCACATCCATACATGAATACTGGAAAAACCATAACTTTGACTAGATGGACCTTTGTTGGCAAAGTAATGTCTCTGCTTTTGAATATGCTATCTAGGTTGGCCATAACTTTCCTTCCAAGGAGTAAGCGTCTTTTAATTTCATGGCTGCAGTCACCATCTGCAGTGATTTTGGAGCCCCACAAAATAAAGTCTGACACTGTTTCCCCATCTATTTCCCATGAAATGATGGGACCAGATGCCATGATCTTAGTTTTCTGAATGTTGAGCTTTAAGCCAAATTTTTCACTCTCTTCTTTCACTTTCATCAAGAGGCTTTTAATAGAGACTAGAAAATTGGGCAATTACAAGATAAATATCAAGACATACAAACATACACATATTGCTTTCCTAGTAACCAAACAGAAAATGTTATGAAAAAAAGAAACCCTACTCAGATTGCCTTTAAATAAAAAATGAACACATGTTTAAAAAAACCAAAATACATAGGAATAAATTTATGAAATGTGAGATGAAAATGATAAAATAATTGTAAGCCCAAATGAAGAACTGAAACACTGTAGAGACATTTGCTCCTCATTGAAAAGTTCCATAAAAACTAGAAACTTAAGTTTTCTGAATGACTATAAACAAAGGTAAATAATAAATGACAGACTGGAAGAAAAACTGTATAAAGGATCAATAACAATATGTCCAAAGAGCTCTCACAAATCAGTTTTAAACAGCCAAATAACTAGATAAAAAGGAACCCCAATGATTTAACATACATGCAAAAGAAATGTGAAACCTCACTTGAAAATCAAATAAGCGTAAATTAAAACAAGATAATTTTTGCATGTAGTTTAGAATGTGAAAGAATATGATATATCCAGTTGGGGTGAGGGTACAAGGGTGTAAGATACTGTTGTAAACTGGTAACATCTTGTGGGAGGGCAACTTAGAAATACTCTCAAAATTTCAATTGATTCAAAGACAAGAGCTGCCCATCTTGAATGTAAACCTCATTTCCCATGAATATAATAGCTCATTTTAGAGGTGCTATGATGATAGGATGAATGTTTTGTAAACTGTAAAATGTACACACGACACATGCACCCCCCCCCACCCCATATACCATGATTCTGTTTTTGTTAATGAACTTTATTATAATTTGGAAAATAGATTATCAGTCAAGATATTAACATTTACGGTTTTCTAAATGTGTTAAAGCAATGTACCAAAAATTTCAAATAAAATCTTTTCAAATACATGATAAACTCCTCTGATCTGGTAAGGTTTAGTGTGCCTACCACTTTTTCTCCCCAGGGACTTGCCTAAGTAGTATCAGAAGCAGGATAGGACAGAGGTCAAAAAATATCCTAGAAGATGGGACTGACATATATACACTACTGTGCATAAAACATAATTAATGAGAACCTACTGTTCAGCACAGAGAACTCTACTGAGTTATCTGTGGTGACCTAAATGTGAATGAAATCTAAAAGAACAAATAGACGTATATGTATAACTGATTCATTCTGCTGTACAGCAGAAACTAACACAATATTGTAAAGCAACTATACTCCAATAAAAAAAATTTTTTTAAGTATCCTAGAAAAGGCATGGGATTCTGAAATAGAACTGGGTTCAAGTTCTCTTCCTACTTAGCAGCAAGTCATTTGGGGCAATTATATGCCCTTTAGTTGCTTGTTTCCTCATCTGTAAAATAGAATGCTGTTTCTTGTATAAATGAAAATTTAAATGAGATATTCTACCAAAATGTTAGTTGTAGTTTTTATAATGCAGGTCTCCTAACTCAGTTTAATAGTGCACATTAAACAAAAAAGAGGATTTCCTCAAGCCTTGCTCCTTCCAAACTTTCGGTTCTAGTTTTAGTCTAAAAGTTTAAGGAAGGTCATTTGTTGTGAATTTGAGTATGGAACAGCATCCACACTGGGCCAGTTTCTAGCTATGAATGCTGGTTAACAGGTTGCAAAACATAAAGGCAAATGACCAAGGCAGATCAAATCATACACCCAACAACAAAATGCAGTAAGTCCCTGGGGAAAGCAGAATGGCAGGGGCCCTGGGACCTTAAATCTTGTCCAGTTTAAATCCTGTCAAAATCTTTATTAGGTGACTTTGTGTAGTATTTGGAAGGAGAGGGAGGGAGGCAGTGAGGGAGGGGAGGAAGGTAAGAGAGATGGAAAGGGGGAGAAAGATGGAGATGATGAGAGAAAAAAGAGGGAAAAGGAGCCACAGATTCCTAAGAATAATTTGGGGAAGCCTATCTAATGGCAAGATCTAATACTAAGCTTTGGCATTTTGGCTGGGAAATTTCAAGTGCATTTCTAGAATATGGCAGAGTGATGAACTATACATATACAATCACTAATTTATACAATATGATATAAAAATAGAAGCTAAAATAACTAAAAAATTTAAAAGGCCTAAGTTCAAAAATGATTATAAAACATACTCATGAGTCTAACTGGTAACGAATTTTTTTCTACCCTTTACTTCCATCTACCACTCCTCCACTATATAAACTTAAAATATGCAAACATTGTAAGGATCACTATTGGGCATGAGTCCTGCTATTAACTCTCAAAAAAGAATATAAACTCTACCACAAATAATTTTTTGTGTGTATTTGTCTAAACTTAATTGATAGATTTTCATTCAGTTCAGTTCAATCACTCAGTCGTGTCCGACTCTTTGCAACCCCATGAATCGCAGCATGCCAGGCCTCCCTGTCCATCACCAACTCCTGGAGTTCACTCAAACCCACATCCATTGAGTTGGTGATATCATCCAGCCGTCTCATCCTCTGTCATCCCCTTTTCCTTCTGCCCCCAATCCCTCCCAGCATCAGTCTTTTCCAATGAGTCAACTCTTAGGGTTGTTATTGTATAAAAAAAAAGTATTTCTAACCTCACAGATGAAACAAACAGGACAGTACGTTCTGATCTTAGTAATTTGTTTAATGTAATATAATAATAATTAAAATGAACAAATGCAAAAATTACATTTTAAAAGTAAGCAAATATATTTCAATTTCTTGGTAAAGAAGAGCAAATTCAGGTATATATTTTTGCTAATTCTATAAAACAACAAGTAATGAGATTTGTAACCAGAATGGGGACAGTGGGAGTGTAGTTGGAAATCTGGAAGCTGGAAAGCAGAGGAGTGGTAAGAGACAAAGACACATATACACACAAAAAAGCTGAATCCTAACCCGGCAGAATGGGAAGCTGATATTCTGTGACTAACAAAAGCTTGAGGAGTAAACACCACCACAGAATTCTCAAAGCTGGGATAGAAGGAAGAAAAAGGAAGATTGACTAAAAATCTGTTTGAAAAAGACATGGGCCCTCAAATCTCCCATACCACTCCATTCAGCCAGGTGAATGCCCCTCCCTAACTCTTGTAAAAGGCTAGTTATTTTTCCTGTAGAAGGTAAAATGAGGGTCTTTTCAATGTGGGTTATGAGTCAAATGAAGGGAAATGACACCAGATGGCAACCTGGATCTCCAGGGAATGAGGAGCACTAGAAACGGTAAATTTGTGGTAAATATAATAGGTAGGTGTCAGGCTTCCCAGGTGGCTCAGTGGTAAAGAATCTACCTGCTAATGCAGAAGACGCAGGCTGGATCCCTGGGTTGGGAAGATCCCTGGAGGAGGAAATGGCAACCCATTCCATGGCAACCCATGGACAGAGGAGCCTGGCAGGCTACAGTCCACGGGGTCACAAAGAGTCAGAAACGACTGAGCAACTGAGCACGTTGTTTTCATCTCTTCTTTTAAAGATACATTTTCAGGGCAAAAATTATAACACAGTATTGTAGGGTTAAAACGTATATGGACATAACAAATATACAATAATAGCACTGAGAACAGTAAATATAAATATAATGTAAGATTACAATATTTACCTGATAGAGTTAGGATAAAGATGCTTATTATAGCCACTAGAGCAAAGGCTGGAAAATTTTTACATAAAAGAGCAGAAAGCATATATCTTAGGCTTTGCAGACATAAGCGTCTAGCACCTAATCAACTCTGCTGTTGTTGAGTTGCTCAGTCGTGTCTGACTCTTTGCAACCCCTTGGCCTATAGCCCACCAGACTCCTCCATCCACGGGATTCCCCAGGCAAGAATACTAGAGTGGGCTGCCATTTCCTTCTCCAGGGGATCTTACCCACCCAGGGATCAAACCTGAATCTCCTGTGTTCGTGGGTAGACTCTTTACCACTGAGCCATCAGGGAAGCCCACAATTAACTCTGCTATTATAGCACAAAAGGAAAAAAGCCTAAAATAAACTATCTGAGCTCCCAATTATAGGAAACAGAAAATGAAGAACAATTACAGGCAAAATAAGTAGAAGGAAGAAAACAACAGAGAACAGAAATCAATGAAATATAAACATATATAGAGTAAATCAATGAAATCAAATGCTGGTTCTTTGAACAAATCAATCACATTCATTGGTAAATCTCCAGCTGAATAGATCACAGAGGAAAAAAAGAGAAGACACAAATTACACTGTCATGGAATAAAACATTAAGCGATAAGAAGGGAATATTATGAAAAACTTTATGACAGTAAATCTGACAATTTAGATGAAACAAATTCTTCAAAAGATACAAATTAACAAAATTGACACAAGATGCAATAGGAAACTTGAATAACCCATTATCAATTAAAGAAACAATTTGTAATTTTTAAAAAGGGTCAAATATCTGAAGGAATCTACAACAAAACTATTAGAGCTACTTTTAAAAGTTTAGCAAGATTCCAAGTTACAAATCTGCAAAAACCAATTATATTTCTATAGATGAGCAATGAAAAATTGGAAAATGCAATAAAACTCTAATTCCACTAACAAGAGCACCCAAAACAATGAAATTCTTAGGGACAAGTTATTTAAAATATGTGTGAAATCTGCACAACTAAAAACTATATACCATTGTTGAAAGAAATTAAGATCAAAATGCATGAAAAAATATACTACATTTATGGGTTAAAAAAATTCAATATTGTTAAGAAGTCAATTTTGTCAAATTTATTTATGTTGCTGCTGCTGCTAAGTCACTTTAGTCATGTCCGACTCTGTGCGACCCGATAGACGGCAGCCCACCAGGCTCCCCTGTCCCTGGGATTCTCCAGGCAAGAACACTGGAGTGGGTTGCCATTTCCTTCTCCAATGCATGAAAGTGAAAAGTGAAAGTGAAGTCGCTCAGTCATGTCCGACTCTTAGCGATCCCATGGACTGCAGCCTACCAGGCTCCTCTGTCCATGGGATTTTCCAAGCAAGAGTACTGGAGTGGGGTGCCATTGCCTTCTCCAAAATTTATCTATAAATTCAAGCAATTCCAGTGAAAATTTAATCGTTTTTTTTTTTAAGAAATTAACAAGCTGATTCCATAATTAGTATGGAAATGGAAAGTACCTAGAATAGTTAAAGCAAAGCAAATTTTAAAATGGACAAAGTTCAAAGACTTATGCTATATGTTTTTAAGAGATAGTATAATGCCATAGTAATCAAGACAGTATAGAACTGACATAAGAATGGGACAATGTCAATGGAAGAGAATAGGGAACAAATACATTTATATACACATTCAAGCACACTGTCAGTTTATTTTTGACAAAGGTAGGAAGAAAATCAATGGGAAAAGAAACATGAGATGGTACTAAGGGAAAAAAACTCATCAACCTTTACCTCACAATACAATAAAATTTAACTTGGAATGGATCATACATCTAAATATAAAAGCTAAATGTAAGAAACTTTTAGAATAAAACACAAGAGAAAAATCTTTGCAACCTTATAGTATACAAAGATTTGTTAGCCAAGATACAAATAACATGAATCAGAAGAATGAAAAGCTGGTGAACTGGACTTAATCAAAAGTAAAAACTTCTCCTCTTTGACAGATACCATTAAGAAAACTAAAGAACAAGCTACAATATGGGAGAAAATATTTGCAACATATTTATAATACAAATTTGTACATGAAACATATTAAGAACTCTCACAATTCAATGAAAAGAAGACAATCCATCTTTTTTAGAGCACAAAATATTTGTTAAGAAAGCCAAATGTGAAGAGTCTTTACAAAGATATATGATTGGCAAGTAAGCACATGAAAAGATGCCCAATATCTTTCAGTTCAGTTCAGTTCAGTTCAGTCGCGTCTGACTCTTTGCGACCCCATGAATCGCAGCACGCCAGGCCTCCCTGTCCATCACCAACTCCCAGAGTTCACTCAAACTCATGTCCATCGAGTCGGTGATGCCATCCAGCCATCTCATCCTCTGTCGTCCCCTTCTCCTCCTGCCCTCAATCCCTCCCAGCATCAGGGTCTTTTCCAATGAGTCAACTCTTCGCATGAGGTGGCCAAAGTCATTAGTCATCAGGAAAACAAATACACAGCCTCTACACAATCACTAGAATGTCTCAAATGAAAGGGAAGGACAGCAACAAGTATGGACAAGGATGTGAAGCAAGTGGGATGCTTATACACTGATGGTGGGATATAAACTTAAACTGGTAAATCCACTTAGAAAAATCATTTGGAAGTTTCTCATAAGGTTAAACACAAAGCCACCCTATGACCCAGATATTTCACTTCAAGGTAGAAAAATGATGACATATAGCCACACAAAGAATTGTCCATAAAAGTAAATCTATAATATCTGAAAGTAGATCAGTAGTTGGCTAGAGATGGGAGTGGAAGCACTGCAACAGGCACAAGAAAACTTTCCATATGTTGGAAATGTTTTATATCTTGATTTTGGTGATGGTTGCTGCTGCTGCTAAGTCGCTTCAGTCATGTCCAACTCTGTGCGACCCCATAGACGGCAGCCCATTAGGCTCCTCTGTCCCTGGGATTCTCCAGGCAAGAATACTGGAGTAGGTTGCCATTTCCTTCTCCAATGCATGAAAGTGAAAAGCGAAAGTAAAGTCACTTAGTCGTACCCGCAGCCTACCAGGCTCCTCTGTCCATGGGATTTTCCAGGCAAGAGTACTGGAGTGGGGTGCCATTGCCTTCTCCGTTGGTGATGGTTACTTGGATATATTCATTGATCAAAATCAGTAAACTATTTTTTAACCAGGTACAGTTTACTGTTCATAGTTATAACTCATAAGTTGAAACATATACATGAAAGAAGACACCATTAACACTCACTGAAATACCAAAATTAAAAAAACTCAGTACTGGGACTTCCCTGGTAGTCCAGTGGCTAACACTCTGTGTTGTCAATGCAGAGGCCCTGGGGTTGATCCCGGGGCTCAGGGAAATAGATCCCACATGCCACAACAAAGATCAAAGATTTTAGGTACAACAGCTGAGACATGGTGCAACCAAATAAATACTTTTTAAAAAGACGCAAAACTAAGAGTCAATGATCATACAACATAACTGCAACTCTCATTCACCGTTGATGGGAATGGAAACAAGTAGAACCTCTTTGAAAATTGTTTGGCATAATCTGGTAAGCTCAAAGAAATGTATTCCTTATGACTCAGCAACTTTAGTCACAGGCATATATCATAGATGAACTCCTGCATGTGTGTAAGATAAGCTATGAGAATGCTGAAGGTTTCACTGTTGAATGTAGCTAGAAACTAGAAATGCCCTCAATATCCATTAATAGTAGGATGAATAAACTGTAGTATATACATGCAATTGAATACTGTACAGCCATGAAAACACAGTACAGTTTCACATAGCAGTATGAATGAATCTCTTCAAAAATAACATCAAATGAAAGAAGCCAGACAAAAGATTTATCATGTTATGATTCCATTTTATATAAAGTTCAAGATCACACCCATTTCAATTCTAGCTTGAGGTGTAAAGACAATGGTTACCTATGAGAAGAAGGAAAGAGTTAAATGTTGATGAATACAAAAACAGTAAATTACTAAAAAGAAAATGAAAATATTTAACCTTTGTGTTTTCTATGAGGCAATTACTTAAAATGTGAGAAATATGAAAGATAAAACAAACTAGAAAAAGACTCTCTAAGATATCAAACAAGCTATCCAATATACCTACTATATCACAAGCTCAGGGAAAGAAATCTCTATGATAATTGATATTGTTTATCTAACACTCACTCTGACTCATTACACTATACCTATAGTGAGTGTGATTAAAAGCTCTTCAGAAGACACGTGTGGTGCATCTTAATCGTATTTGCAAAATAACTCAAGTTGCATCATGAATAAAAATGTGATCCAACAGAAGTGCCCTGATTATATGTCTGCATTTTAAAAAATCTTTTGAAATACCAATTTAGCATTCATTACTGATTTACTCACTAGGACTTGAGTGTACATGCCCACTTTCTTCATCAGGAAAGAATTTCACCTTGATAGTTAATGCTTTCAGAAATATGATCCAAAGTCTCATCAAAATCACTCTCCCATGGTTTTTAATAGAAATTTATAGTGATAATACCAAATGAATATTATATTATTAAAACACATAAAACCAGCTTCACAGAAAATTTAAATCCTAAATGAGAACTGAAATCTAAATGGAAACTATTTTATGATTCTTTTTTTTTCAATTTAAATTTATTTATTTTAATTGGAGGCTAATTACTTTACAATATTGTATTGGGTTTCCCATACATCAACATGAATCCACCACGGGTGTACACGTGTTCCCCATCCTGAACTCCCCTCCCACCTCCCTCCCCGTACCATCCCTCTGGGTCATCCCAGTGCACCAGCCCCAAGCATCCTGTATCCTGCATCGAACCTGGACCGGCGATTCATTTCTTATATGATATTATACATGTTTCAATGCCATTCTCCCATATCATCCCACCCTCTCCCTCTCCCACAGAGTCCAAAAGACTGTTCCATACATATGTGTCTCTTTTGCTGTCTCGCATTCTTTTTTAATTGCAATAAATTGGTATATAACATTATGTAAGTTTCAGGTGTACAACATTATAAATTGACATCTGTATAAACCACAGAGTGATTACTACCAAAAATCTAGTTACCATTCATCACCACAGTTTGGCCCCTTCACTCATTTAACCCACCCTGCAAGCCTCTTTGCCTCTGATAACAACCTATCTGTTCTCTGTATCTGTGAATGTGTTTTTCTTTTGCTTATTTGTTCATTTGTTTTTCTTAAGTTCCACAAGAGTGAAATCATACAGTTTTATCTTTCTCTTATTTCACTTATCATAATATCCTCAAGGTTTGTTCATGTTGTTGTAAGTGGCAATATTTCATTCTTTTTATGGCTGAGTTATATTCCATTGTGTATTTATACCACATCTTCTTTATCCACTCATCCTTCAGTGAACATCTAAGTTGTTTCCATATCTTGGTTATTGTAGATAATACTGAATGGAACATAGTCAATAGCGAAGCTGGATTTGTCTGACTTCAGGGTGCCACCAGGTCCCTCTTCTTGGACATTTGTATATACACACGACAAGAGAACATCACTGAGAAGCCTAACTGGCATGTCCGATTAATAACTCTAACTATGACGGGAATAACATGACAATTCATTATCACACAGGCTGGACAACTGCCTTAAGATCAAAGGAAAATCAGAAGTAGCTCCTCACAAAAATGACTGGAAATTCCTCTATAATAAAGATATCTGCCTTGATAAAATATTTTATTTAAAACCTCTTCTGTACAGTCACTTGATAACAAAACTTGAATACAAGCATGGTGAGGAAGTGCTAAAAAATATAATGTTAATTTTACTTTCAAAGTTGTAGTCTTAGAGAATCACCAAATAAACTGTTGGTTTATCATCATGCTTGTTAAATTATACATGTGTGTGTGTGTGTGTGTGTGTGTGTATACTTTTTTTTTTAAATCAAGAATCCTTTCCTTAAGTTTGAAGATAATGGCCCTTTTGAGTGTGAAGATCAAAACCTAGACTAGGTCTCTCCTGTAAACACAGACATACAATAACCTACTTCTGATATCTAGCTGACCAAATCACATTACAAGCAGTAAGTAGGGCATGGAGTATGCATGGTCAGTTGTGTCCAGCTCTTTGCAATCCCATGGATTGTAGCTCACCAGGCTCCTCTGTCCATGGAATTTTCCAGGCAAGAAATACTGAAATGGGTTGCCATTTCCTTCTCCAGCAGATCTTCCTGACCCAGAATCAAACCAGAGTCTCTCGAGTTTCCTGCATCAGCAGTGGATTCTTCACCATTTGCACCACCAGGCATGGCAATAATCAAAAGCATATATTTGGAGTTGGATACATGAGTATTAAATCCTAGCTCTGTTTTTATTTGCAGTGTAACTTTGAATTTCAATTTCATCATCTATAAAATAGACATAATAACCCCACCTACTTCAAGGGGCTGTTACAATTAAATGAGACAGCACAGGCAGCAAGCCATCCTACAAATACTAAACGGTGGCAGCTACTGCCCCCTGTGTTCCCAGGAAAAGAGTGGATCTTGCTGCTCCTAAAACATCAGCACACATTGTGGTGTGGCTGTTTCACAAATAAACTATCACTTTATATACACATATATTATACATATAAATTATTATGAATGATTTCTCAGGAATAATAATTTAATAGCTGATAAGTACTAAGTCTAAAACAACGGAGCTGATCTCAGCAAAAAGGGTAACTGAGATGACTTCTCTATGTAACAAGAGAAACTCAAATCTGAAAAAGGCAGAGTCTAATTTAGAAGTTCCGTTTTTTCTGAAACTTAGTCCACTCAGCCACACAGTCCTAAAACTGAATGAAAAGAAAACATTTGACAAGGAAATAGTTGGTAAGTAGCAATGTGCTAAGTAGCAACAGCATTCGATGGGAAAATAGAAAAAAGATGTGCTTTATATCTTGTATTCCTATTAATTCTTTTATATAACCATTTCTCACTATAAAATTCAAAGATGCAAAATGTGACAATTCATGAGAATAAGACCATACAAATTAGAATAATAAATTTCAAAATTTCAAGGCTGCCTAATGCTCTTAACACCCTCTGCTCCCTCTCGACCACCCACATTGGTGGATTGACCAGAACAACCTTTTCTTTCCCATTGCCTCCTCTACCAGTGCTTAGCTGGGTCAGGCCGAGAAAAAAGCAAATCTTGGAAGTAACCATATGCATCTTCAAGTATTTAAACATACATCTGAATACTCTGCCAATGGCATCCTGAATCCAATATGCATTCTATTTTTGTGGTGGCTTTTAGAATTAGTCTTGATCCTAGTTCTATTTCACCATGCCATCTCATTCCCAGGAATGTGATTTGTTCTTCCTTGCTACAAGCCTCAGTGACCTTAGGAAAGGGTTTTTGCTTTATTTGTCAGCCTCCCTGCACCTTACCCTCCAACTGGGAGTTATTAAACCATTCACTACTTACTCTGACTCCCTGACAGCTAGACTCCTGACTGCTCACCCTAACCAGAACTTGGGTTCTGTACAAACCTTGACTAACCACATGTCACTCATCCTCTCTCCCTGGGAACACACGTCCCACTTGTAGATCGAGTAACAGAATCCTAAACCTGCTCCCATGTCCAGTCCCAAGGCCCCCGATGCAACACCTCTGCCTGGAGGGTATCATTCTTGTGTCCCCTGACCTTTCTCGAGTGCATGATTTAACAAGGGCAGTAGTTAGGAAAAGGCAATGCCCATAAAGCCAAGGTAGTTAAGCAAATAAAACACACCTAAATATAAAAGGTGGAGAGACAACGTAGATTATAAACAAAAAAAGAGCATGAATCAGGGAGACACATCCAAATTCCAATAAATGTGACACACTGTACAAGCTTTGGTTTTTCCCTCTTCACATGAGATGAGATGATTAGTGAGGTAATCCTAATCACCCAAACATATCCTCTTTCCAATTCACAGACACTGGGGATCTGTTAAATTTTCAGATTGAAAAGTTGGGAACTGCTGGCTCTCCATTAGCGATTCTCCACTAGAGATTTTAATGCATTTACACCTGGGGTGGTGGCCTGACCAGACTTTCATATACTGATGTGTTCACAGAGGCATGCTATTGGGGTTACCTTTTATAAGGAAGATGGGTTTCAGTTGCTGCCTGTCCTCTGAATGGTTTAAAATGCTGCAGCCTATGTATGCAAAACATTAGCAAGGTTACTACTACTACTAAGTTGCTTCAGTCATGTCCGACTCTGTGTGACCCCATAGATGGCAGCCCACAGGCTCCACCGTCCCTGGGATTCTCCAGGCAAGAACACTGGAGTGGGTTGCCATTTCCTTCTCCAATGCATGAAAGTGAAAAGTCAAAGTGAAGTCGCTCAGTCGTCTCCGACTCTTAGCGACCCCATGGACTGCAGCCTACCAGGCTCCTCCATCCATGGGATTTTCCAGGCAAGAGTACTGGAGTGGGGTGCCATTACCTTCTCCATTAGCAAGGTTACTTCCCCGCAACCCATCCATAAAGAGTACTGAAAAATCTTTAAGAGGCAGAGACAGTGATTGCTATAATTTTGCATGTTTTTCAATGCCTCAATCAGCAACCTTGTAAAAATGCATTGCGTGGATAAATGGATCATATAGAGATCGCAGCACGTCCTACCTAACTATTCTGACCAAAAAATAAAGCTACAAATTCTGGAAACTCCTTAGCAAACCTAGAAAATTTGTCGATTGAAGTGAACCTTAAATTGGTGTTATACTAAATGGTGGGTAAGAAAGAACAAAAAGTGATTTAGGCAGGATGTTTGTCATACAAATAAAAATTGAGAAGTCATGAAAAATGAACAAAAAGTAGAAAGTATGCATGTTAAATTAGAGAGTTGGGTTGATGAATGGAGAGAGCCAGCTTAGGCCTGTACATACAACATGAACTTGAAACTGTATCTCTCTGTACTTGAAGTCAAAGAGATATCATCAAATTCTGTTCTATGAGCTAAACATAATTAGAAAAAGCACTGCCCTTTAGACAAAGTAAGCACATGAGTTAATTATAGAGGGTAAAATTACAGGAGTGTCCAGTTAAGTAAGATCCTAGGTTAATGATTGGGAGTTTAAGAAGCTTAAAGTTCAACATTCAGAAAACTAACATCATGGCATCTGGTCCCATCACTTCATGGCAAATAGATGGAAAAAGTGGAAACAGTGTCAGATTTTATTTTGGGGGGCTCTAAAATCACTGCAGATGGTGACTGCAGCCATGAAATCAAAAGACGCTTACTCCTTGGAAGAAAAGTTATGACCAACTAGATAGCTTATTCAAAAGCAGAGACATTACTTTGCCAACAAAGGTCGGTCTAGTCAAGGCTATGGTTTTTCCAGTGGTCATGTATGGTTGCGAGAGTTGGACTGTGAAGAAAGCTGAGCACCGAAGAATTGATGCTTTTGAACTGTGGTGTTGGAGAAGACTCTTGAGAGTCCCTTGGACTGCAAGGAGATCCAACCAGTCCATCCTATAGGAGATCAGTCCTGGGTATTCATTGGAAGGACTGATGCTAAAGCTGAAACTCCAGTACTTTGGCCACCTCATGCAGAGTTGACTCATTGGAAAAGACTCTGATTCTGGGAGGGATTGGGGGCAGGAGGAGAAGGGGACGACAGAAGATGAGATGGCTGGATGGCATCAACGACTCGATGGACATGAGTTTGAGTGAACTCTGGGAGTTGGTAATGGACAGGAAGGCCTGGTGTGCTGCAATTCATGGGGTCGTAGAGTCGATTCATGGGGTCTCAGAGTCGGAAACGAGTGAGCCACTGAATTGAAGTGAACTGAACTGATAAATACACCCAAAGTTTTGAATATGTGCATTTTTAGGACAAGGAAGTCATTACTTTCTTTAGATTCTTAATGAGATAACATTACAAACTGGTTAAGAACCCACAGGTTTAAAATTCAAAGTCTTTTGCATACCCATTTGTCAGAATTTAAGGAAAAAAAAATTTTTGTACTGCTTTTAATTTTGGCTAATTTCCCAGGGTTATGTATAATTTATAGTACTTAGTGCAAAGCCTGGGGCTATTACAAAGTATAACAAATGAAAGGGAAGGGAAAAGGTTTTGATTTGACAAATAAAACCCAAAGTATATCAAGTTGCATATAGAGAAGTAGCTGTTTCATACAACCAAAGTAACATTAAAGGGACACTAAATCCATTCAAAGTCAACAGTAATAAGGACTTACTGTACAGCATAGCACAGGGAACTCTACTCAATACTCTGTAATGATCTATGTGGGAAAAGCATCTAAAAAAGAGTGGATATATGTATAGTACAACTGACTCACTTGGCTGCACAGCAGCAACTAACACAATATTGTAAATCAACTCTATACCAATAAAAATGAAAAACAAAGCAAAGTCAACAGCAAACAACTGTTTCCCACATGCCGCTCCTCTGGAGGGTCCACTATGCCAAAATGATAGTACCATATTGCCCCCTACTGGACTAGACTGGGAAAGATAAACCTAAACAGGACTTTTATATTAAAGCACTTACTTTTTTTTTAAGTGTTTACTTTTAAAAGGACTTAATTGAAATGCTCTTTTCTTACAATTCAAGTTTACTCTAATATTAGCATAAGTCTAGGTTATTCATTCTACTGTAATTTTATTATGGCAATAATTAAATGTGATGGAGACGTTTAGAGGAATCAATCACTAACATAAGGTAACACTTAAAAATTACTGTATTTTCCTAAAAACTATACAGGATCTTATAGTTTAAAAACGCTGAGAAAAGTCTCTAGTCTAACCAACTATATGGTGCACATCTCTGCCAAGTAGCTGCCCAGCGTTGGTTTACACATTCTGGTGACAGAAAACTCACCGTACCTGAAAACAGGATAATTCCACTTAGGGCTGAAAATTACTCTTATCTCTCCAGGAGAAAACCCCTCAAATATTTAAGCAGAGCAAATTCATCCCCCTAAATTGTCTATTCTCCAAACTAAGTAACGCAAGTTTCTTTGGCAGCAGCTCCTGCAACCAGGCGTCAGATGTCTCCACCATTCCAAATATACTCATCTAAACGTGTGTTTATTTCCACTGCTGCTATTATAACAAATTCCTGCAAATTTCGTGATTTAAAACATACATTTAGTATATTAGTATTCCTTAGGTCAGAAGCCCGACACTGTGTCAACAGGGCCACATTCTTTTCTGGAGGCTTTGGGCTAGGAGGACCTGTTTTCTTGCCTTTTCTAGCTTGTAGAAACCACTCATTTTCTTTGGCTCATGATTCCTTCTCACTATCTTTAAAGGGAGCAACAGTGTAGCTGTCTGACCATTCTTCACAATCACCTTTTCCTCTTACCACCATCTCAGCCAGGAAGGGTACTTTTAAGGACTCAAATGATTAGGTTGAGCCCAACTAGACAATCCCTGGATGGCTCAGCAGTAAAGAATCTGTTTGCCAATACAGGAGATTGTGGTTCAATCCCTGGGTTGGGAATATCCTCCGGAGGAGGAAACGGCAACCCATTCCAGCATTCTTGCCTAGATAATACCATGGGCAGAGGAGCCTGGCGGGCTATAGTCCAAAGGGTGGCAAAGAGTTGGACACAACTGAATGAGCACACTCAGTTGTGTCCGACTCTTTGCAATTCAAGAGTTGATCCAAGAATTCTCCAAGCCAGAACACTGGAGTGGGTAGCCTTTCCCTTCTCCAGGGGATCTTCCCAACCCAGGGATCAAACCCAGGTCTCCCGCACTGCAGGCAGATTCTTTACCAGCTGAGCCACAAGAGAAGCCCATAATTACAGATAATCTCTGTTATTTCTCGGAGAAGGCAATGGCACCCCACTCCAGTACTCTTGCCTGGAAAATCCCATGTATGGAGGAGCCTGGTAGGCTGCAGTCCATGGGGTCACTAGGAGTCGGACACGACTGAGCGACTTCCCTTTCACTTTTCACTTTCGTGCATGGAGAAGGAAATGGCAACCCACTCCAGTATTCTTGCCTGGAGAATCCCAGGGACGGGGGAGCCTGGTGGGCTGCCATCCGTGGGGTTGCACAGAGTCAGACACTACTGAAGCGTCTTAGCAGCAGCAGCAGTAGCTGTTATCGCTGCATCCTTAATTTTAATGACATCTGCCAAGTCCCTTCTTTTAAGGTATGGATACATATTCACAAGTTTGGGGGATTAGTACATGGACTACTACAAAATGCATTCCCATCTGTATTTGCTCCTCATAAAGTAGAACATTCCATCTGAATGTGGGACTCCAGGAATGACCAGCACTGAGTGAAAAAAGGACTGTCATTTTAACCTTTGCAAATTGTTGTTGTTCAGTCACTAAGTCATGTTCAACTCTTTCGACCCCATGGACTGTAGACTGCCAGGCTCCTCTGTTTTCCACTATCTCCCAGAGTTTGCTCAAATTCACATACATTGAGTCAATGATGCTATCTAACCATGTCATCCTCTGCCACCCCCTTCTCCTTTTTCCCTCAGTCTTCTCCAGCATCAAGATCTTTTCCAGTGAGTCAGCTCTTCTCATCAGGTGACCAAAGTATTAGAACTTCAGCTTTACCGAGCCTTTCCAATGAATATTCAGGATTGATTTCCTCTAGGACTGACTGGTTTGTTCGCCTTGCAGTCCAAGGGACTCTCAAGAGTCTTCTCCAACACTACAATTCAAAAGCATTGGTTCTTCAGCACTCAGTCTTCTTTAGGGTTCAACTCTCATATCCATTACTGGAAAAAAACCACAGCTTTGACCATACTGTCCCTCGCTGGCAAAGTAATGACTCTGCTTTTTAGTATACTGTCGAGGTGTGTCATAGCTTTCCTTCCAAGGAGCAAGCATCTTTTAATTTTATGGCTGGAGTCACCATTTGCAGTGATTTTGGAGCCCAAGAAAATAAAGTCTGTCACTGTTTCCACTTTTCCCCCTTTCTATTTGCCATGAAGTGATGGGACCAGATGCCAGGATCTTAGTTTTTTGAATGCTGAGTTTCAACCCTCTGAGTTTCACTCTCCTCTTTTACTTTCATTAAGAGGCTCTTTAGTTTCCTTTTCACTTTCTACCATTAGAGTGGTATCATCTGCATATCTGAGGTTGTTGCTATTTTTCCTGGCAATCTTGATTCCTGCTTATGATTCATCCATTCCAGCATCTCGCATGATGTACTCTGCATATAAGTTAACATGACAATATACAGCCTTGCCATACTCCTTTCCCAGTTTGGAAGAAGTCAGTTGTTACATATCCGGTTCTTTTGCTTCTTGATCCACATATAGATTGCTCAGGAGACAGTTAAGGTGATCTGGTATTCCCTTCTCTTTAAGAATTTCCCACAGTTTGTTGTGATCCACACAGTCAAAGGCTTTAGCAAGTCAATGAAGGAGAAGTAAATGTTTTTCTGGAACTCTTTTTCTTCATGACTCAGTGAATGTTGGCAATTTGATCTTGGTTCCTCTACCTTTTCTAAATCAGCTGTACACCTGGAAGTTCTCAGTTCATGTACTGTTGAAGTCTGGCTTGAAGGAACTTCAGCATAATATTGACAGTATGTGAAATGAGTGCAATTGTGCCATAGTTTGAACATTCTTTGGCACTGCCCTTCTTTACAATTAGAATGAAAACTGACCTTTTCCAGTCCTGTGGCCACTGTTGGGTTTTCCAAATTTGCTGACATATTGTGTATAGCACTTTAACAGTATCACCTTTTAGGATTTGAAATAGTTCAACTGGAATTCTGTAGATTTGTTAGTAGTAATGCCTCTTAAGGCCCACTTGACTTCACACTCCAGGATGTCTGGCTCTAGGTAAGTGACCACACCATCACAATTATCTGGGTCATTAAGACCTTTTTTTGTAGAGGTCTTTTGTGTATTTTTGCCACCTTTTCTTAATCCCTTCTGCTTCTGTTAGGTCCTTACCATTTTCTGTCCTTTATCATGCCCATCATTGTATGAAATCTTCCCTTGATAGCTCTAATTTTCTTAAAGAAATCTCTAATCTTTCCCATTCTGTTGTTTTCCTCTATTTCTTTCCATTTTTCATTTAAGAAGTCCTTCTTATTTCTTCTTGCTATACTTCTAATATCTGGACTGAAATCCAAAGAGCTTATCTAATCACATCCATAATTCACATTGGGCTACTAACTAAAACCCCTAAGCCTTGCTGTAAACAGAGCTCTGAAGCTACTCCTGCCTCATCCTTTACTTGGCAGTTGTTTTTCTAAACACAAGTATAAAAACATATGTTTAATTCTATTAAATTTTATCTTGTTAGATTTTCCCTATTCTTGAGATCTTTTTGGACCTCAGTTCTAACAGTTAACCTGTCTGTTATACTCTCAAGTCTCTGTCATGCACAACTACAGTAAGTGTTCCTCATCATCACATGTTCCACATCACTGATAGAAATCATGAACAGGACAAGGTATGAAAAGAGTCTTACAGCACACCAGAAATGTCCCTGAAGTTTGGTGATTCTTGAATTCTAATATGTACCTAACTTGTGGAGGGGCTTCTCTGACCCCTCTCTAGAGATCATCATTTAGGAGGTCTGAGACAAGGCCTACAATGTTTTCAACATCTTTCCTAAAGTGAGTTTCAAGTGGTTGATCTGCAGAGCACCTTTGGAAAAACATCCAGTCTGATACCAGTCGTTAATCAGCTCCTTCTGGGTATGACCAAAATCTACCCAACTGTTTTCACATCCTGGTCACATTTCCTGCCACTTTTTAGGAAGTTACCATGGGTAAGAAACCTGATCAAATGCCTAGATGAGTCCCAGTCATACAGGTGCTACTGCATTCCCCTGTTCTACCAGTTCTGGTTTGGGAAGATCCCCTGGAGAAGGAAATGGCAACCCACTACAATATTCTTGTCTGAGAAATTTCATGGACAGAGGAGCCTGGCAGGCTACAGCCCAGGGGGTTGCAAAGAGTCAGACACAACTGAGCACGCACAGACAAACCAGTCCCACTAGACTGTAAATGCAAGAAATAATACAGACGTGATTTGACTTTAGTGAATTTGTTCAACTAAGTTTTCCTTATCCTCACTGTCCACAATTTACTCTTTAGTTTCTGATCTAGAATCTTGCCAGGCTTTTAGATTCAAGGTCACCAGTTGGTAGGTAACAAAACCAACTTTCCTCAGCTTTGGAAAGTTACAGCTGCCCTCACCTGTCTCTAGATGTTTGGAAAATCTGCTTTTAAAACCTCTCAATGATCATGGAGGCTGCAAGTTTCTTCTCAATCTATTCTGGAATGTAATTCATCCAGATCTGAACACCTGAACCCATTTGGAAATGCTTAACAATCTGGACTGGGAACTGGGGAAACAGACTCTTGGAGGGCACAAACCAAACTTTGTGCACACCAGGAGCCAGGAGAAAAGAGCAGAATTCCCACAAGAGACTGAGCAGACTTGCCTGTGAGTGTCCAGGAAGTCTCTGGCAGAGGTGTGGGTCGAGAGTGGCCTGCTGAGAGGTCAGGGAAACTGAAAAAGCACAAGTCCTTTTGAAGGAGGCTGCCATTATAATCCTCACAGCTACCATAGTTTGGCCTGGGCCAAATTAACAGGGAGGGAACATAGCCCCACCCATCAACAGAAAATTGGATTAAGATTTACTGAGCATGGCCCCACCCAGTTTCCCCCACAGTCAGTCTCTTCCATCAGGAAGCTTCCATAAATCTCTTATCCTTATCTATCAGAGGGAAGAGAGAAACTAATTAAACTGATCACATGGACCACAGCCTTGTCCAACTCAATGAAACTATGAGACATGCCCTGTAGGGCCAACCAAGACAGATGTCACGGTAGAAAGGTCTGACAAAATGTGGTCCACTGGAGAAGGGAATGACAAACTATTTCAGTATTCTTGCCTTGAGAACCCCAAAAACAGTATGAAAAGGCAAAAAGATAAGACACTGAAAGATGAACTCTAGGTGTCCAATATGCTATTGTAGAAGAGTGGAGAAATAACTCCAGAAAGAATGAAGAGGCAGAGCCAAAGTGAAAACAATGCCCAGTTGTAGATGTGACTGGTGATGGAAATAAAATCCAGTACTATAAAAAACAATATTGCATAGGAACCTGGAATATTAGGTCCATGAAGCAAGGCAAATTGGAAGTGGTCAAACAGGAAATGGCAAGAGTGAATGTTGACATTTTAGAAATCACTGAACTAAGATGGACTGGAATGGGTGAATTTAATTCAGATGACCATTATATCTACTATTGTGGGCAAGAATCCCTTAGAAGAAATGAAGTAGCCATCATAGTCAACAAAAGAGTCTGAAATGCAGTACTTTGGTGCAGTCTCAAAAATGACAGAATAATCTGTTTGTTTCCAAGGTAAACCATTCAATATCACAGTAATCTAAGTCTATGCCCCAACCAGTAATGCCAAAGAGCTCAAGTTGAATAGTTCTATGATGACCTAAAGACCTTCTAGAACTAACACCCGTCATAGGGGGCTGGAATGCAAAAGTAGGAAGTCAAGAAACACTTGGAGTAACACGCAAGTTTTGCCTTGGAGTAAAAAAATGAAGTAAGGCAAAGTCTAACAGAGTTTGCCAAGGGAACACACTGGTCATAGCAAACACTCTCTTCCAACAACACAAGAGACAACTCTATACATGGACATCACCAGACAGTCAATACCAAAATCAGACTGATTATATTCTTTGCAGCCAAAGATGGAGAAGCTCTATACAGTCAGAAAAAACAAGATCAGGAGCTGGTTGTGGCTCGGATCATGTACTCCTTATTGCAAAATTTACACTTAAATTGAAGAAAGTAGGGAAAAACCACAAGACCATTCAGCTATGACCTAAATCAAATCCCTTATGTTTATACAGTGGAAGCTGCAAATAGATTAAAGGGATTAGACCTGATAGACAGAGTGCCTAAAGAACTATGGACAGAGGTTCGTGACATTGTACAGGGGGCAGTGATCAAGACCATCCCCAAGAAAAAGAAATGCAAAAGAGGCAAAAATGGTTGTCTTAGAAGGCCTTACAAACAGCTGAGAAAAGAAGAGAAGTGAAAGGCAAAGGAGAAAAGGAAAGGTATACCCATCTGAATGGAGAGTTCCAAAGAATAGCAAGGAGAGAAGAAAGACTTCCTCAGTAATCAATGCAAAGAAATAGAAGAAAACAACAGAATGGGAAAGACTAGACATCTCTTCAACAAAATTAAAGACAGCAAGGGAACATTTCATGCAAAGATGGGCACAATAAAGGACAGAAATGGTATGAACCTAACAGAAGTAGAAGATATTAAGAAGAGATGGCAAGAATACACAGAAGAACTATACAAAAAAGATCTTCATGACCCAAATAACCACGATGGTGTGATCACTCACTTATAGCCAGACATCCTGGAGTAAGAAGTCAAATAGACCTTAGAAAGCATCACTATGAACAAAGCTAGTGGAGGGGATGGAATTCCAGTTGAGCTATTCAAATCCTGAAAGATGATGCTGTGAAAGTGCTGCACTGAATATGTCAGCAAATTTGGAAAACACGGCAGTGGCCACAGGACTGGAAAAGGTCAGTTTTCATTCCAATCCCTAGGAAAGGCAATGCCAAAGAATGCTCAAACTACTGCACAACTACACTCATCTCACACACTGGCAAAGTATTGCTCAAAATTCTCTAACTTAGGCTTCAACAGTACATGAACTGAGAACTTCCAGATGTTCAAGCTGAATTTAGAAAAGTCAGAGGAACCAGAGATAAAATTGCCAACATCTGCTGGATCATTGAAAAAAGCAAGAGAGTTCCAGAAAAACATCTATTTCTGTTTTATTGACTATGATGTCAAAGCCTTTGACTGTGTGGATCACACAAACTGGGGAAAGTTCCTCAAGAGATGGGAATACCAGACCACCTTCTCTGCCTCCTGAGAAATCTGTATGCAGGTCAAGAAGCAACAGTTAGAACTGGACTTGGAACAACAGACTGGTTCCAAATTGGGAAAGGAGTACATCAAGGCTGTATATTGTCATGCTGCTTATTTAACTTATATGCAGGTTGAGTCATGTGAAATGCCAGGCTTGATGAAGCACAGGTCAGAACCAAGATTGCTGGGAGAAATATCAATAACCTCAGATATGCAGATGACACCACCCTTATGGCAGAAAGTGAAGAAGAACTAAAGAGCCTCTTGATGAAAGTGAAAGAGGAGAGTGAAAAAGCTGGCTTAAAACTCAACGTTCAAAAAACTAAGATCATGGCATCCAGTCCTATCACTTCATGGCAAATAGATGGGGAATCAATGGAAATAGTGAGACTTTATTTTCTTGGGCTCCAACATCACTGCAGATGGTGACTGCAGCCATGAAATAAAGAAACACTTATCCTTGGAAGAAAAGCTATGACCAATCTAGACAGCATATTAAAAAGCAGAGTTATTACTTTGCCAACAAAGGTCCACCTGATCAAAGCTATGGTTTTTCCAGTAGTCATGTATGGAGTGAGAGTGGCCCATAAAGAAAGCTGAGCAGTGAAGAATTGATGCTTTGAACTGAGGTTTTGAAGAAGACTCTTGAGAGTCCCTTGGACTGTAAGGAGACCAAATCAGTCAATCCTAAAGGAAATCAGTCCTGAATATTCATTGGAAGAATTGATACTAAAGCTGAAACTCCAATACTGTGGCCTCCTGATGTGAAAAACTGACTCACTGGAAAACACTTTGATGCTGGTAACGATTGAAGGCAGGAGAATGGATGACAAAGGATGAGATGCTTTGATGGCATTACCAACTTGATGGACATTCTCAAATGCAAGCTCTGGGAGTTGGTGATGGACAGGGAAGCCTGGCGTGTTGCAGTCCATGGGGTTCCAGACACAATTGAGCAACTGAACTGAACTGACTATGTGGAGCTTTCATTCTCTTAGCAGTGACCATTCGACCCTTTTCATTTGCAAGTCATTTTCCTTGGAGAAGGAAATGGCAACCCACTCCAGTATCCTTGCCTGGAAAATTCCATGGATGGAGGAGCCTGGCAGACTACAGTCCATGGGATTGCAGAGAGTCAGACATGACTAAGTGATTTCACTTTCACTTTCCTTGACAAACAAAATAGGATCTCCAGGGTTCTGCTTTCTTTATATCATGCATCAGCAGTATACCTTCAGTATCAAAAAGCAGATCGATCCCCTTTTCATGTTTTTGTTGATCTAAATATAACTTTAAGTACCCTGAGTCTTCCATAGCAATTCTTGCAAGTCTGTGCTCATTTTTCCATTTGCTATTATTATAGATCTACGCCTCCTTCTACATTTGCCTTAATTTGACTTCACCTTTTCTATATTTTTAAAAAATTGATCTCAGGCTGGTAAAATAAAAAAAAATTTAACTGTTGGAGTTGGATGATACACACATAGGGTTCATTAGGCTAGTCTTATTACTTTTGAGATTTATCAAAGAAAAAGTCAAACAAATATATACACACAAATGTTTATACACACACACACACACACATACACACACACACATAGAAGTGAGAGAAGATAGCCCCCATTTCTTCTTCATCGGGATGTATTTTTCTCCCTAAACGTTATTTTATTGGTTGGGGTAATTTGGTTTTTTTTTTGGTCATGCCGCATGGCTCGCAGAATCTTAGTTCCCCAACCAGGAACCGAACCCAGGCCATGGTAATGAAAGCACAAATCCTAATCCCTGGACTGCCAGGGAACTCACATGGATAATCTGGCTTTAACTAAAGTCTGAACTGCACTTTCTCTGAATTTCCCAATCCTTTTATTTTCCAGCCCAGATTCCTATGCCAGTTTTTCTTTGACTGCCTTTTCCTCTGAACTGTTTGAAGTCTACGTATCAAAAGTCTAGTATATATTCTAATTATGCCTACTTCTCCCATCCTATCAGGAATACAAATTTTAAAAGGTTTTTTCACTTAGGAGTAGATTAGTTCCCCCATTATCCTTTAGGGCAGTGTTTCTCAATGTGTGGTCCTTGTAGCAGCACCAACATTGCTCAGGGGCTTGTCAGAAATGCAAATTCATGTGTTCCACTCACCTACTGTATCAGAATCCCTGGGGATGGGGCCTAGGAAACTTTCCAATTGATTCCTATGCACATTAAAGTTTGAGAATAACTACTTTAAGAAAGTAAACTGTTCCAATTCAAAAGTTGTCAAGACAATGTGCTTAGTACTGCATACTTTCATGACTCTCTTCACGTGTGCAACTCATCACTTCTGCCCTTCACCAAGGGACATACAACACAGTTCCACTCCTGTCATTGATGCTATTTCTCCTTTTATGCTTCTCTGGGTGTTCAGCATCCTTCCACTTGCAGGATCTCAGATCTCAATGCATGTATAATTTCTTGCCACATCACAATATTACATCTCTCCTTTAAACAAATCTGAATCTTGCAAAAAAAAAAAAAATCCTTCCATAGTTACATTCAAGTGGTAAGGCCAATTTCAGAAAGTCACCATGATAGCTAAGAGATATTTATTATTCTCTCTTATAACCAACTTTATCATCCAAATTTTGTTGCTGTTATGAAGTGAACTCCAGGAGTTGGTGATAGACAGGGAGGCCTGGCGTGCTGCAATTCATGTGGTCGCCAAGAGTTGGACACAACTGAGCGACTGATCTGATCTGATGAGGGCTTTGGAGCCTCTAAGTATTATATCCAACTAGTTTCCATATTGTTATCTTCTGTGAATCCCTAGACACAGTCTCCATTTATTCTGCTTATCATGTTTTACTTGATGTTTAACAGGTGTTTGTCAGTTCATCATTTGTTTTTCTACTCTTTAGCAATATTAATCTGTAACTGTCCTGACCAGACCAACTAGTCCAGCTAGTTCCTAGGAAAACATGTATAGGAATTGTACTCCACTCCTCCCTCCATATTTTCCCAAACTCAGTGAACATGATGGTGATTATACTAAACGCAAGTTTTTCTTCCTGAGCTTTTAAATTAGCGCTTTTATAATGATGATAAGCTAAAACTATAGCTTAGTCAGAAAGGAACTGGCAGGGCCAGAAATATGGAAGAGTGAATATAAATTTAACAGTTTGATTTTTAATTAAAAAAATTTATTTATTTAAGCTCATCTCTTTCCTAGGTTCTTCTGTAAACAGAAATATAATAAATACTACCAGGCTAATGAAAAATTATTTGCTTTCAAATCAATTTATCTGTGATCATAATTTTCTTCTTTAGAAGTAGGAAAAAAGGTGAATGATTTCAACTGACTCAATTGTATATTCCAACATGAATTATGAGATAACCAGCATCAGTGAATGTCACATAGGTTAATAGTTAATTTTACATACAGACAAATAAGTTCCAAGTTTTATAAGATCAAAGCTGACAACATACAAGAAACAAAGCAGTAGAGATACACAAAATTTATGTTTAAAATACAAGAATATTCTGAAGATGTATAGCTTGTTTAAACTGAGTCAAGTAACAAATAAGTTAACTAGTTTGAAAAGCAATTTATATCCCACTTCGCTAATAAAACATAACTCAAGTCCAAAGAAGTAATAAGAGATGGCAATAAAGTAAGTATCAAAACATAATAATAAAAGAAAATGACAAAGTGAACCATAAACATGATTTGCTGAAAATATCTGGGTTGCAAAAACAGTATACTGCAAACTTATGAATAGTTATCATTCTTAAGAAAATATGGGTTAAAATATATTACTCATTAATACAAAGGAAAAACTTTATACACTAAACTGTGGAAATGTATTACTACATTAAATGTATTAATGTATTAATTCCCCAATAATTGGACTAGTTATATATTTCTGCTAATAGTTTAATGATTAAAAATCAATTATAAAAAGCAAGAAGAGTTTATGAAGAATAATTCTATTTTTTATTTAAAGAAGCATCTATTTCTAATATGGAATATAAATACTTCATAAGTATTCACAAATATTAAGTTAAGAGTGTTAAAAAACCACATATTTGGTAAAAACAGACACTACAAATTTTAATGTAAAAATATAAACATTCAGATAAAGAGGTTAGTTCAGTTCAGTTCAATCGCTCAATCAGGTCTGACTCTTTGCGATCCCATGAATTGCAGCACGCCAGGCCTCCCTGTCCATCACCAACTCCCGGAGTTCACTCAGACAGCAAGCTATATAACCACGCTTAGAAAATATATTTCTTTTCCTATCGCTGTTACTCAAATACTGAAACTTTTTGTGAATCAGTTAGCTTTTCAAAGTCTGTTTTTCTCTACCAGAATTGGACCTATCAGTGAGAAATGCATTGACGACTGACTAGAAAATTTCTTTAAGTGCTCATGAACCTTGGTATCACATCAGCATCCCCTTTACTCTTCCATTTGCTCTGTTATCTTGTCATCAACAAAGATACTACTGAAAATCACTCTGCTCTTTTTCACATCCCACCTCTTCTCTATCATTTATTCAGCTTCAACAAGTCTTAAGTTGTCGAAGTTATTTAGCCTTTTAGGGGCTAATAAACACACTCACCCAAAGAAAGTGATGGTACAGATGAAAGGTGAAGTTTTGGGATTCTTGGGGAAAAGATACTTCATATATACAATGGATGTGTTTACAGCTCATTATAAGTTAAGATTACAGAGGTCATTCGCTCTATGCTACATTTAACAGTTTTAGCAAAGATAGCTTTGTTTTCACATCAGTTTCTACACACAGGAATGTTACGATAATGCCTGCTATTATTTTTTTCACTTACTAAAGAAAAAAAGTTAAAATAAAGTACTTTCTCTCCATTTTTCCATTGACTAAAAGAGGTGTCACCTTTTTATATTTTACTTTGGAAAAGAGAAGGCTCATCAAAATTAAAATGACCTTAGCCTAGGACCATTATAAAACACATACATTTGCCCCCAAAGATCTCTGAGTAGTAGTAGTAGTAATGAAAGTCACTTAGTCATGTCAGACTCTTTGCGACCCCATGGACTATACAGTCCATGGAATTCTCCAGGCCAGAATACTGGGTAGCCTTTCCCTTCTTCAGGGGCTCTTTCCAACCCAGGGATCAAACCCAGGTCTCTCACATTTCAGGCAGATTCTTTACCAGCTGAGCCACAAGAGAAGCGTAAGAATACTGGAGTGGGTAACCTATCCCTTATCCAGAGGATCTTCCCAACCCAGGAACTGAACTGGGGTGTCCTGCATTGCAGGCAGATTCTTTACTAACTGAGAGGGAAGCCCCAAAGATCTCTGAAGTCCTGGTTAAATCTCTTTCTCTGACCAGCATGTCTCACACAGAGCTAATGCTCAATGAATGTCGCTACTGAATAAGGACCTTTAAAAAAAATGGCAATCCTGTGAGGGATAGACTAACTTGAACCAATAATTCCTTTTTTCATTCATTCACTCAACATTATTAAACATTTATAATAATATAATACTTTCAGTCATTCAATAAATACACAAACTATGAAAACATAATATGGTAAGGAATATTTATACTTCCCTATTTTTTAGGAATTCTATTTCATACTTCACATATAGTTTTATGAATGTAAATGACCTTACCTCTCTTACAGATAGCTGCGGTGGGAAGGAGACTGACAATACCAAGTTGGTGAATTCAACCCAGAGGCCTCAACCTTTTGGCACACCTAAAAAAGTATTACATAGAAAGTATTTTTTATTTCATAAAAAAAGTGTTATACAGATTTCTAGGAATTGCTGAAAATTTTATAGGAATCTTCATAACTTGAATTTTTGGTCCAAGGGACAGCACTGCAAAACTTCTAAACTTTTATCTTTGAGTAGGAAACTCTCAGAAACATCCTGAAATCAAATATTTGATATCACGAGGCATCAAAAGAGCCAGGACTCACTGCAGAACAATCTATTGAATGTCAAAATACTTTTCTATTAAGTCATCTGATAATTCGGAAAATATTTTAAACAAAATAAAGCCAAATAGGCACTCTTAACATCTGGCAACAAAAAGCAATCTCACCTTCAATCATGTATCTTTCACAAAGCTGTAATACTCATCTTTTCTAGACAGGGAGAGGTCTCAAAAAGAACTGTTTCTCTAACTCCTTCAGTTCAGTTCAGTTCAGTTGCTCAGTCGTGTCCGACTCTTTGTGACCCCATGAATCGCAGCACGCCAGGCCTCCCTGTCCATCACCAACTCCCGGAGTTCACTCAGACTCACGTCCATTGAGTCTGTGATGCCATCCAGCCATCTCATCCTCGGTCGTCCCCTTCTCCTCCTGCCCCCAATCCCTCCCAGCATCAGGGTCTTTTCCAATGAGTCAACTCTTCGCATAAGGTGCCCAAAGTACTGGAGCTTCAGTTTTAGCATCATTCCTTCCAAAGAAGTCCCAGGGTTGATCTCCTTCAGAATGGACTGGTTGGATCTCCTTGCAGTCCAAGGGACTCTCAAGAGTCTTCTCCAACACCACAGTTCAAAAGCATCAATTCTTCTGCGCTCAGCCTTCTTCACAGTCCAACTCTCACATCCATACATGACCACAGGAAAAACCATAGCCTTGACTAGACGGACCTTAGTCGGCAAAGTAATGTCTCTGCTTTTGAATATACTATCTAGGTTGGTCATAACTTTTCTTCCAAGGAGTAAGCGCCTTTTAATTTCATGGCTGCAGTCACCATCTGCAGTGATTTTGGAGCCCAAAAAAACAAAGTCTGACACTGTTTCTACTGTTTCCCCATCTATTT